>PNEQ01129078.1:0-13935 GCA_003012365.1 Medauroidea extradentata
CCTTTTCCTTTTTATCTATGCTATCGTTTGCACATAATTTTAATTATTAATTTAAACTATTCATATAGGCTTACATGCCTAATTTATTTCAATGTTATTTATAACTTATCTTGTTTGTTTCCATATCTGAGAAAAAAAAATTTAAATGAGAAATTAAATAAATAAACATAATTTCATTATTTAACAAACCACAAATCAATGTCTTATTATTTATAATTGTTCCTCTGGGCGTTTTAACTGATTTTGAGTATCTAGTAAGGATAAGTTATATTTTCTAAACACCTTACATTTTTCTATTTTAATTCTTATGTGCGGTGTGCTTGTGGCCTAGTCGTCTTTCTCAAGTGTTTATTTTGTGTGTTTATCGCTTTTATTTGTATGTTTGTTTGTCCTGTTATTTGTTTATTTTTGCCACTTTGTTTCTTTTTTTTTAATGCGTGGCTGTTTTGAACAGGAGTTTTGTTTAGCGATTATAAACACTTGAGTGTATTGCTTC
This sequence comes from Medauroidea extradentata, assembly GCA_003012365.1. NCBI lineage: Eukaryota > Metazoa > Arthropoda > Insecta > Phasmatodea > Phasmatidae > Medauroidea > Medauroidea extradentata. The sequence continues at coordinate 497 of PNEQ01129078.1, forward strand.
CATTATATTAATTTTCTTTTCTCACCGAAGCACACCAGCACATTACTTAGGGTGTACTGTTAAAAAAATCAACAAAAAATGTTCACAAAACCCAACGGCACAAAAGTTGTGGTCAATAAGAGAGTGACCACCCCTGTTATTTTCACGAAGGGGAGAGTTTTAAATTGTGGTTTCTTCACGGGTTAAAGATCTCGATAGCACTAATCATTGTGTGCAGAATTTTAATTTATTTACACGTGGTTTCCGATATTTGTTTCAAAAAACAATTTAAAATTCTGTTTTCAGGGGTAAATATCGCCTTTAAAAATAGCGCTGGGTGAAAATTGCTTTGTGTAAATATACCGGATTTTTCATATGAAATAACAACTTTACCATATGTGCCTGTAGTTCTGGAACATTCTGTATATGTATAAAATCACTGCTATCTACCTCTACATCCTAACAAATAATTTAATTTAATTATATAAATGTGATAAACCGTCGTTCTGAATACTTCAAGTAGAGTAATATATATGTTAATTAAAAGTTCGTTGTTCGTTACGCTGAGAGCAACGGCAGAAAATTAAAAATTTAGAAAATTTCCGTTTGATAGTTAATTTCTTAAAACATTGTATTTTTCTGCAAAGTAAAAGTTCCTCTCATACACTACAATTTGAACAAAAAATTAAATCATTCAGTTAAATTAAATAATTGTTCGTTTATTTCCTCCGATAAACTTCAGGTCGGGAACGGTATGTCAAATAACTTTTAAAAAAACACCGGACCACTGGGTCGGTTACGTTAAGTCAGAACACCATTATTAAAAGTTTAACCGAAACTAATACCTTCACCAAAACGATAGGAAAGTAAAGGATAATAAGGTAAATAATGACCAAATATATATCTGTTTTCCTTAAACTTTGGGAATTTGTACTACTGCAAGACGTTGGGCTATAAAATGGCGGCGGCTTGGTATTGTATGTCTTATTTGTGTCTTGCGTACCAAAGGCAAGTTTTAACAATCAACTGCTGGTGTACTTCAAGAAATAAAACTGGCACAGTTTCTAATACTGATCAGCTTCATAGTTAAGAAAAACAGTGTCTTAATATTAAGGTTATCAAAAGCGGTAATGAAGTTTCATCAACAAACATTATAATGAAAACTGGAAAAAATTAATGTCCTGTTTCCTCACCTGAGAGACACAAAAAAAAAAAAAAAAAAAAAAAAAAAAAAAAAAAAAAAAAAAAAAAAAAAAAAAAAAAAAAGAAGAAGAAGAAAAATTAAAATACTAACAACTAACCATCAAATATATTAAAATACTAATTATGATAGCGAAATGCACCATTATCCACTAGAAAATCATTTCAATTTTGATTGTGTGTACCTCAAGACATAACTACTATCAAGCATCTTAATTTCCATAAAGAGAACTTTAATAACGCTAGTGTTTTTCTCTTTATAGTTGCCGTATATATTAAAAAGTATTAAGTTCTAAATTCTGAAAATTGTAGCTATGAAACAAAAACGGCTGATTAATATGTACTGCATCACACCATTTAAATAAAATACACAGCACACACCAATACCCTTAACGTCAGGTATTAGAGACATTACTAGGGTCAGGTAGTTTTCGCGAAAATATTTTTGCACCACTTAGTTTCAGTGCCTTACGTGCGCAACTGCATCTCTGCTTTGTGATCAGTGATTGGAAGCCGTAACACGCAGACGTGCTGTGTCACAGTTATCCATGTACTGATTGGCACAGTCAAACGAATAACAACTCTACAGAAAAATACCCTGCAAATAACCATGAAGTTGAGCTGCAGGTGTTCGTTCACGTAAGACACTGAAACAAAGTGGGGCAAAATTTTTTTTCGTGAAAACTACCGGACCTTAGACATTACATATAGAAACATACTGGATGACCATGGATTAGGTTCTTGGCGACGTAAGGGAGTTAGATTGAAAGTGAAATAAGTCCGGATTGCTTTATAGTTTTGCCGATTAAAGTGTTTTGCATAGGAAATCACAAACAACTAAGATGTTTATTTAACCATCCATCAAGTTAACATATCAGTGAAAGCAGCCCTAAATAAACTCATTTTATATTTAAACGTGGGGTATAAAAATTAAGCCAATATACAATAGCCTCAAAGCATTCAAATTGGTGACTTACTTCACTTTCGTTCTAACCCCCTCGTGTGTGAGACCACGAGTCTAAAGGGGAAAATGACGATTCGCCATATTCGTACGTGAAGAATGTTGTTTATTGCTATAGCAACGTGTATGAGTTTGCGGATAATTGACCAGCCCAATGGCCTATTTGCCAACGTATGGTGACTGCATTAGTTCACAAAGTTCACGGGATCGCTGCCAGCAAAAAAAGTTAGGTTTTCATTGTGACCGCAGGAAATATTCAATATTTTAATTTAAAAAAATGCAAATTTGGATATTTTATACATTATTATAGTGTATGTGAAGAACGTCGGTATTATATAATTTATTTTATATTTAAATATAGGACTCCTGTAATGATTTTAACATGTACGGGCATGGTAACTGGACGTTTAAACTAGTGAAGTACTGGGTTTTAAAAATGTTTTCAAGGAATTATACCTGTGAGTTCAAAATCAAAATGTTATTTCATTTAATAACACACATTTACACGAAACCGAACCGCTTTGTAACACCATATTGCAAAACTATTTATGATTGTTCACATGGTTCGATTTTTTTATGTGCACCGAAGTATGACATGCATTATTTGTGTGTATGGTTTTTATAAACTCTTCTATTTTCCGGTAAATTCATTCTATTACATCATTTCTGGCACGCAGTTGTGCTTCTGCTTTCTTTGATCGTCCGATAATTACATCTGAAAAATGCATTGTAACGGTTAACTACGATTTTCAAACAGCAATAAAATGTTTTATTTTTAACCTTTTGAAAAGTATATTACGAGTCCGTATAAAAATGCATTTAAACAAAATATTTGCTTTTTCTGAACCATTTAAAAAAATTTGAGATTTTAACATCGAATTTACATCAAGTGGTGTCTAATTTAATATAATTTAACTACGACGATAGATGCATGAAACGTGTTTAATTTTTAAAGTTGTAATACAATGAACATCTAATTTACCATCTTAACACAATTTAATGTTGTATGATGTGTAATTTAAATATTCAGAAATTATTACCAGTGTGTTTTAATGTAAGCTTCCATACATCATATTTAGTGATGATGGTTTATCGCGGAAAAAGTTGACTGTTTGATGGATTTCAATACACGCCCAGATTACCAGAAGATTACTGGCTTTAGCTTGTACGTGGAGCTGTTGCCATATTTGACTGAGCCAATAAGAATCCCGATATTGTAATATTGGATGTCTGGTATTGGTCTGCAGACAGCTACGTTGTGTCAGTGTTTTCAAGGCTGTCTTGGCACAAAACATTTTCGCGATATACCATCATCTCTAATCATATTCTTATGGCAACTACAATGAATAAAGTATTAAAATAAATATTCTTTCTTCTTACGGCAATTAAGTATACGGAATCTAGTACCGTCTTGTGGCACAAAAAGTCAAATTAAAAATGATTTTCCTACGGAAACTGTAAAATAAATACGGCAAAATTTTACCAGAAAAAAATAAAAAATTGCATTACCAATAATAATTTCACTCTAGCCAACAAAGAGGTGAAATATGTAATGTATGTCCATTAATACATCAATAAAAGCTTTTATTTTCATCCTTCCTTTTCGTCCATAATGTATTATAAGATATGATACGTTCTGAAGTATGCGTGAACTTCGAAAGTCTTCAGAAATACCACACTAATACAGGCCTATATATATTGCAAATTATCTCATATCAGATTGTATAATTTTTACTATAAACCTTCAACAACGACTGTCTTCACCATGATAAAACCGGACTATTGGATAAGTCCAGACATATTATTATAAGACCGTGGCCCAGCTATGAACTAAATTCTCAATACGAATACATGAACAGCTCACTTCATTTGGAAACTAGTCATATTGATACGTGAATAAGCAATTGACCTCACAATAGTTTGCTAATGCTCTAGCTGTATTTTTATATCATCTCTGTTTAACGTTTCGCCAACACTGAGTTTATTAAAAATGGAACCTCTGGTTCAGAAAATCAAAAACAGTAAATCTTGATTCACAACCACCACTTAGCGTACGTGTGTATGTACGTGTAAAAGTAGAAACAGCGTGAGTACGTACGTAGTAGAGTTGATCAACTTCCTACTTCGTACGTACGTACGCTAAGTACTGGTTGTGAATGCAGAATGTGCACACGTAAGACTCAGTTAAATATTATTTTTTATTGAGAAATCATATATCTTGTGGTCATAAATTATTTAATACGCTTCAAAAAATAAACATAAATTACGATCTTCTGCTACCGACATCTTGTAATGAAATAAACATTTTCCACGCTTGTCTTGATAACATTTTGTAGTCAATCCAATCTCTAATACTTAACGTACGTGCGTGTGTTCGAACGTACGTTAAGTTGGGTTGTGAATCCGGCTTAAGGAATGCTTTCATTGCCGGCAACCGTTATCTTTCTCCGTCGGACAACTGATCGACGAAAAATAAATGTTAAATGATATAACAACGAATTGAAACTACGCAACTTTAATAACGCATGTTATTAACAAATAGTTAAATTTAGTATGTAGAATATATAAATGCAATAATGATGGTTATATCATGAAAATGGAAATTCTGAAATGTCTGTTTCCATTTATGATGCGTGTTCTGAAGATAATAGGCCAATTAGAGAGGCGGGAATTGCAGCCTTCTACAGGCGACTTCGGTGAAAATAAACTTCTCGTTGTTTATCACGGGAGTAAAGACTGTCTTATTTGCCTCATATTGACCTGCAGTGTCTTCGTAAAGTAATTATAAATATAAATCAGCGATTAATTGAACGAAAATCAAACCCACGTCCTATTAGATACGAGTAATTGTAAATTACGTCTGCGTCTCTTCGCTTTGACGATATATTTGCGTTACAATAATTTAAAATACAGAATATTTCAATTAAAAATATTTTAACTGATTGTAAATGCTTAGTTAATAATTTGCAACATGAAATCGATTAACGTCACGGAGAAGTTAAGTTATAAGTTTAAGAAACAAAGAGAACTGTGCACAGAATTATTTTAAAACATTAGCAAGTAATTATGAATGAAATATGTAAACTATAGGAAGTTAACAATGTAACCAAATTAACGAGCATTCTGTGACGAGTACAGTTTTAATTTCTTGTAATATTAGTTAATATATTTTAACTAGAATATTATTATTGTTATTATTGGCGTCTTTATATTTGCTAAATACACATTGTATTACTGTTTCTTGATTTATATTACCTGCAGCAATGTTATAGTAACTATTATGGTCAGATTCTTTTGCAGACCACCCATCCATTTTTACTCATACTTAACTTTAGTTTTATCTTTAAAAAAGTAATTATTCTTATTGAATTCATTTCAGATTGGTTTGCTACTTACTGTACGGTTTTCTTTGATGTAAATTTTTAGTTTCGCACACGGTCGTAGAAGAACAGGTCTGGACTCTGGACACTCGCCAACCTGCCAATGTATTTTGCTTGACCCCCTCGTTGTTTGGCTGCAGTTCATTAATTTACCGAGAATGTTTTGCATCATTGGCGCTGCAGTCAGGGCGGTCCGGCTCAAACTCTGCCCACGTTTTTCCATTGTTATCATTATAAAGTAAATAAATATTTCTAGAGCCATGGTTTAAAATTGTGAGCAAAGGAAGTGTTTCATAAATTGATAAAAAAAAATACGTTTTGTTACATTGCTTATTTTAGTGGGAGTTAAGGGGGCGGAGTTTGAGTCCGACCGCCCTGACTGCAGCACCAAAGAGTACAGCATTATCGTGAACTTGGAGAACTGCAGCCAAACAACAAGGGGGTCATGTTTCCAGGCGAGTGTGCAGGCCTGATCTTCTACGGCCGTGGTTTCGCATCAATGTTTCCTTTGTTCCATTTCTCTGAGCTGAGTTGTTGATAGAAATAACAATAAATGGTGGCATGTTTTGAAATGGCAGGTGTTGTTTTACAATTAGTACAATTTCATGTTTTATAAGATTGCCAAGCTCCAACGTCTCTACGAAGCAACTAAATATAAGTTAAACTGTTAAATATCTTACTGAAGAAACGTTTATATTGGGCCTAGGATTTACAATCGTAAAATTGTAATATTTCTGTCAAGTCTACATGGAAAATTATATTTTTGGACCTATTTAAAACAATGTGTAAAATAGTAATACTAATGATTTCTACATAAACCCAGTAGTCTTGGGTTTCAAATACAGTTATATACGCCAGTGAAACTGTTTTAATTATTTACAGACATTTAACGTAGAAGGAATTCATTAATAAGTGGAGATTCTTTTGGACAGATTTAATTTTTTTCAAGAAAGCTTAGTTAATTATTTTCAGCAACATTTCCCTCGGATTTTTCCATATAATTAGAAACATTAAATGTTAACTAATAAATTGAATACCAATTTAACGTAATATCCTTACACAGTACCTATTATAAGGATGGGTGTACTTTCTCGTTAGTTTTATACTGTCTACCTTCAGTCAGCATACAATGTGATTTTTATTTCAATGTGTAAAATGTTTTCTTCTATTACATTGGATCTTTATCAATAATTTATGAATTTCTTCTTCATATTTACTGGTGTTAAATGTTTTGATTTATATCTCCACTAGTTGATAATACTGTTACACAATACTAAATTTTACAGCCAGCTTTTACCTCTAAACACTACCTTTGCTACACCTTCTTTCACTAACAAGAAAATAAACATTGTTATTATGGAATTAGCAGATAAAGTGCTACAATACGGTCTTTAAAGTTGATGGGAAAAATTGTTTTCAAGCTCTTTATTTCATGTATAGTGTAAACTATATGTACGAAATCAATTTCTATTTTTAGCTGCATAAATTAAAAATTTTGGTCATATATTCAGAAATTGTGGCCACAGCTGACAAAAATAACGAAAACCGAAATATTGATAAAAAAAATCTACATAACCTTTACAAGAATTGTCATGCTATTTTTGAACGATTCCTACAGTGGAGGCAAGTTACAAACGAAAGAAGCAATGCAGATTGCTGTAATGGCGTATGTCTATAATGCTTCTTTTGTTTGCAAGAATGACCATGTTGGTTAGTAATCGATGGTTATTTGGCACGGCCTGGTTATTTTTTTTGTGTGTTTTTGTCACTAAACGCGTTGTTTCAAGAACCAAAACCGTATGTCTGTGAAGATTTCCAAGTTCTGAATTAAATTTTGGAAAAAAGATAATATTGCTCTGAAACTACTTAACTCTTTGCTGAGACAGAAACCGCTTGTATTGAAAAATATAAAAATGCTATGGCATCTTGTAATAAATTGTAATATAACAAAGTTTAAGGTACAGGTTAAGTTGGTAAATATGTAAGTATTTGAAGTAGTCGCTATTTTATTACTGTTGGCAAACAATCAGCATGATTGTTATCCTGCATGTTGATGCGGTAATGATTTAGACATTTATGATCTTAGGAAAGCATTCTTGAATATTTTAAGAACCAACTTTCTTTGTAAGTAGGCTTAAGAGAGCAACAATGGAAAAGGATTACTGACATTCTTCTGTAACCCATCAGTTGTACCAAATTTCAAACAAACGAGGGTTTCGAAAGAGAGGATAATTTTATTTTGAGAGTAATATAATAATTACAACAATAAATTATTAAAGTATATAACTAGATATAATATGTTGTACTTTTTTTTTCGCGAGAAACATTTTGAAATTCCTTTAAAAATGATCTTATATACTTTTCCCGAAAGTGATATCTATCAGAATTACCCCGAAAACCGAGATGATGGCAAATTACGTTATCCTAGTTTCACTGCAGAGAAACCTTTTAAGGTATCCTTTTACTATCGCCAACCCCAAGAGATTAACTTAAACCCTGTAAACAACAATTTCTATGGTTGTAGGAAGTGGCAAAATCTATAGTAAGTTAAAAAACACAGCCTTGAACGACTTAGAGTATTGATATATATAATAAGGAATATATAATTATTACCAGAAATTGTGTCTTGAAACCATATTGACCTGTTTTGGCTTTTAAGGCCCTACTTAAAGCTGGTGGAAATATATCCATAAAGGTGTCTCAGGAAAAGACAGAAAAATAATTGTAGTGAGTTTTCTGAGTAACATTGTGATTAGGGAACTTAAGTAGCTGAGAATTGGGAAACCACGAGACGTTATTGTTTACCAGAAAAGTGTCAAATAAATTTGTTTGTCCAATTCAGAGACACTTATTATGGCAACTTATTAGATTTCGGCAAGTAACAATGAGAAAACCTAATAGTTTACAAATTTTATTTACTAAAATAAGGATAGGCGTTACGAATTCATTGAAAAATAACCGTTTGTAGGTAAGCATGGCATGTGTCCTTTTCTGCATTTGATGGTTTCATAAGCAAAACGAAAAAATAAATACGAGCTTTTGGACTAGAACTGTTACGAGTTTAGGTAATATTGCTTGTTTAAGAATTTTACTATATTAATGACACACAAAATGTGGTGCCGAAACCCAAGTGCTGAGAAACATTTACTGCGACAATAACTACAGCTTACAAGAATACTATTAATAATAGCTAATTTGCATCAGGTCAAGCACTGCTAGTTAAACTGGTATTCACTCTCCGACATATGAGTCTTAACCAAACCACAGATAGGCAAATTTAAACTTAAACGCACGTCTGATCGTTCTAACGTTACACGTTTCTGCAGCCGAATATTCGATGGCACAGCAGTTGAATAAATAGGATTTCATTCTGATAAGACACTAGTAATGACTCCAAAATTTTATTCTTGTAGATGATGTAAGATTTAAATAACGATACTGAACATAACACTAACAGAACCACTAGTAAACAGTACCATGACAATACAAAGCGTGCAATATACAAAACCAAAACTCTACTTGAAAATAAGAATATCGAGTGCAGTTCACACCCCACGGACTCACAAATGACAGTCCCACAATTACACCTGAAGTAAATCCTCCCACCTTAAAGACAGAATCATTCACAGGAGAAACGAAATGATGAATACGCTTCTGGTAACAGTTAAATTGTTGTTGGGCTGTTCAATCTAAACAGTCAAAAATGTCTACTGTAACGTACCACAACTTGTGAAGTTCTTAAAGGAAGAAGTTAAAAGCATTTTGACGAAAGAAAATACCAGGACTCTTAATCATGCAACTTCTTATACTCTGACAGCAGCTACACTTCTCGAAGTCTTTAGCATTGGTTAAGGGTGACTTGAGGTGAGTATGGAGCATAACCGGAATGAATGGGGGGAAATGAGAGAACTCCGAGTAAACCAGCCGACCAGTGGCAGCAATGTGTGATGAGAAAATTGGTATATTATCACTGTTAAAGCAATACACTGCGAGATTAAATCACGGAATCAGCTATAATATAAATTCAGTTTCGATTAATGTGTAGGTCAATTTACATTCACATCTTAATTTAGTTGCACACAAATATATAAAATTGGGCATTATTAAAAAGCAACTTTCGTTGTAAGGCTGTACGGGACAATTTTGTTAGTAACACAAATTAACTCATGGCCGAGACACATTTGGTCCCACGCGGTAGCAAAAAAGAAAAAAACTAATCTATTTGTGAACGAGTCTGTGCATTATGGCGCAGGAACATGCGAGTCCAACCAAATGCTTCTACAAAAAGTACTTTTTGCCACGAACAGTTTGGAACAGATACTAAGTCGTTGTGACGTAATGACTAGCTTTCATAAACACGGTGACCTTTATAGCTATCTTAGCTAAGATCTACAACATGTTTAAAGTTACTCAGATACTTTTCAGAGTGAACCTGAGCAGCAGAAAGAATTTCACGTGTGAAGAAGTCTTTATACAGTCTTGCTACAATAAAACCACCACTCTTTTTCATTCACTTTTTTATTAGACAAATGAGATTTTTAATACAAACAGTATCACTATGTGTGAATTCACGAAATAACGAAACTCCTGAACTAATTTTGGTACTATCATTATTCTGTTGTTCCTGTAATTTTCTACTGTGTTTCTGGAAGCCCGTCCTCTTTTCGGGTTCACAAGAGACAAATCCTGGCAATTTCACAGTACTCTAAAATTAAGCCACAACGAATTATTTCTCGCAGTAATACTAACTCTCCAATATCACCCTTTGTTTACGAAGGATCTCTTTGTCAACAGCGCATCGCTTTTAACTGTCTCTCAAGAGTGGTGCAGGCTTTCGAGTCATTAGCGTATCTCTATCCTCTTCCCAACGCCCCCCAGCCTCGTCAGGCAAAGTGCTTTAATGCTCAGAGGCCGGATTGCAGCAGAGAGAAGCGAAGAAACACGCACAATAGTCCTCGATGTTTTTTCTCTCGATTAGGAAGAAGAGAGGAGTCGTAATTTCGTCCTTGTTCTATCGTCATCTGCTTAAATGTCTAAGTACATAATACCCACGCAAAAATCGCCGAACATACGATGCGCCATTGTAATCGTTTCACGGGCTGAAGTGGAGGAGGAAAGAGAATAAGAGTTTCCAGTGTCCTTCGGGGTTCCTTCACCCGGGTTTCGGCCACGGAGCACCTTTCTAATGAAATTTCCCGTTGTGCAAGCTTAAGGGGAAGGGGGGATTACCGGTCGAGAACGAATACACGGGAGTGTATTTTCTCATACGCGGGCCGACGGGACAAGTAAGAGGATTACATCCACCCTACCCTCTATTCCCCAGCGGGGACGTACGAAATCACAATGAGAGGTCCCTCGCGATAATACCCGAGGAACGCAAACGCAAAGCGAGTCGCTGTTCACTCGTGGAAGAGACAGGATGGGGCTGCTTTTCTTCCCGAGATACGACGACTGGGATTGATGTAGGCTTAATCCCACTGCCTGTATGGACTGTAGGTGTGTTGGGTGGATGTGTTAACACCGTGATAATTATCCAATGAGACATTCTAGCTAGGTAATGACCGCGATAAGTTCTGTTTATCCACGAAGAAACACAGACCAAGCCTTAGTTATCTTTAGCGATTTCATTTTTAACCTCGGCTTCGTCGATAGATGTCCACGGACATGATAAGAGGCGATAAGGCAGATATTAAGGGCAATGGTGGACGAAGGTCGTTGATTAAGGGCGCGGTCTACCGCAATTTTCATCGCCATTTTTTATTTTTTATTTGTACCAGATATTTTTTTTCTTATTTAAGACACAAAATGTGACTAAATTTGGCTCTTGTGACATTTTTTTATTTCTCATAGTTTTCGCGTAATGGCTTGTCTATATATATATATATATATATATATATGTATGTGTGTGTGTGTGTGTGTGTGTGTGTGTGTGTTATGTTGGTTTGTGTACGCTTCAAAAACTCAAAAAGTTCAGCACCGATCGAGCTGAAATTTTAGCATGATAAATAACAAGCATCAAGGATTGTTTTTATCTTAATTTGCGACCGCGAAAAAAAAAACCGAGGAAAACACTCGCTGACAACTCAGGTATTGTATAAAGTTTGGGGTGTGGGAGGGGTGGGGTTACGGGTTCGTATCCCGTGGAAGACTTTGCGATGGGAATTACATGACATCATACAAGCGTATTGCGCGCGCTCTTTACACTGTTATTGAGTACGCTAGCTGTTAAATGCCGGGCAGCTGTTTTGCGGTGGAAGCCGCAGCCGGGCAGCTGTTTTATAGAGAAATAAAGATGAATTAAAAAAAGTACGCTTAGCGCAGTGGACTGGACAAATCTTTTTGTATTTGATGTTTTAAACATAAACAGAGAATATAGTATAATATAGAATATAGTATCACCATCAATTAACACGTAAATAAAAGTTAGTTACTCTTTTCTATAGTACACGCGGGCGAAGCCGCAACGGGACAGCTAGTTAAGGGCGCCGGGCGGAACCGTGGGAATTCATGCCCAGAGTCAACGGACGTATTTCGTTTTGATTGTGGCTGGTGGCAGTGTTCCTAACTACGGGTGTGAATTCCTTCCCTCTGTTTCTCCCCACATACATATGAGCTGACAAAAGAAGTGGGAGGAGTAGAGAGGAAGATAGCTACAGTGAAGGTCACATCGCTCCTTATGTTTCAAACTCCATCTTCCCAAATAGATAACACCCGTCGTTACAGATTATCAAGCTACCAGCTTTACTCTACAAACTTGGCGTTGTGAGTGCAGTAAAAATATTCAACTTTTCGATGACAATGCAAACAAAACATTTGTAAGGTCTACTTAACAATTAACTAATTGCATGTTAAATAAAAACAGTTACATATTTATTCTAATAATATTAAAGTGTTTTTCAGTATCTACAGCTGAAACAGTAAATTTTTTTAAGGTTCTTATCTAGGCTGGCTGTGTTTGAAAAATGACTAATCGCAACACGCTGCAACGCGGTTTGAGCGCAGGTAGATAAGAACCTCGACAGTATAAGGTAATGGTTTTGGTCTACAAAGTTTAACATAACATATGAGCGCAAATTAAAAAGTAATAATTTTAGGTCTATTGGCGATAATACAGCATGATGTCTAAATTCTATACATATTGCTCGATGTAGCAATAATCCAAATGAATATTTATTTATTATATATTTATATAATTAAAAAAATACATTAACATTAGCACAGTATAATATACTTTAAATAACATTTCTATCTCAAACAGACAATATACAAACAAATATACAAAATGAAAAACTTAAAGATCATAAAAACATAACAAATTAATTGTGCGTATTGTTGGATTCGTTGAAGCACTTTCAGTTTGCATTATGGAGTTCAGCGCTAATAAAACATTATCTACACTATTATTTTCAAAGTATCCGAACATAGCAAAAAAATCTAAATTCAAAACATAGTTAATACCTTGAAAAACCAGCGTACATATATAATTTTATGTTCAACACGTTTACACTATTAAGTGCCGGTTTCACAAACGATTGAACCGAATGCTTCGAAATCACCGAATTTCGGTGACTCAAAATGTTAATCTTGTTCGTATATTGTTGTTGAGGTTATGCACTGCGTAAGGGGAACACGATTCATAAAAAAATTATGTATGGGATTGCTTACTGCTAGAAATACTTAAAACGTAGAATTTATTAAAATTAAATTTAAATGTCTTTTTAACCACTATATTTTTATTTAAATAATAAACATTTTTGTTTAAGATAGTCACATTGTACTGCACATCGCATTAGGCCAATATTAATGTTACTTGCAGTTATCCTATAGCATAAAAGACGTTTACAAATCATGAAAGATTGTTTTGGTTGTCAAAACAGACAATGGATGGCGAAAAATGGAATTTACCGAACATTAATACA
>PNEQ01129079.1:0-13866 GCA_003012365.1 Medauroidea extradentata
AATCAGGCAGGTCATTTATGTAAACCAGGAATAACAGAGGTCCGAGAATTGAACCTTGAGGAACACCATGTCTTATCTTACCTGGTTTTGAATAAACAATATTTGAGTCTTCCCTAATGCAAACTTGTTGTTGTCTATTTGATAAATACGAGTGTATGAGTTTATTAGTCCTTCCATTTACACTATAAAATTGTAGTTTTTTTAAGAAGCATCTCGTGATTGACACAGTCAAAGGCATGATGTTGCAACGCAGCATGGAGAAATTTCCTTCATGCGCTCCACGTCCAGACATTATTTTAAGTATGTTATGTCCAGTAAACGGAGAATCTTGTTTGGAAAACTCGGTAACTAAACCTGCACTTATAATATGCAGGTCAGAACAGTAGCAGTAATATAAGCACAATATCTGTGTTACGCAAGGAACGACTCACTCCGTGCTATGTTGCCACGTTGTGCACGTTAAACGTTGTCGTACAACATTTTGCCAATAACACTTTCATCTCCAACTTAGCCCAGGATTCGCGTGGCAGAGTCTGGACATTCTGTATACTGTCGAGTATTATTTTAACCTGTACAACACCAAACATCATAATATGTATTACAGTATTAATTGCACAACATAAAGCACGTAAACTATAGATCTTTTTTCTAGGATTCACTGTTCTCAGCCGCCAGCGGCAGTGGCAAGTCGACACTACATGTGGTCCTCAGAATGGAAGCTGAAAATAAATGCTTTCTCTTCTTTTTTATGCTCTCTCGCTTTCTACTTCTTTTTCTCTCGCTGCGATGTTACTTAATATTAATATTGTCATTGTGTAGTATTTTAAAAAATGAAAGTTTCCATGTTGTACAAGTACAGGCTGTCGGGGATAACAATAAATTCGTACACATGGAAAAACGAATTCACGTGCTTCACATGGGGGGGAGAGAGACAGAATACTTGACTCCTGTTGTATGGATTAATCATTGTTTGTCATCACCCTATGTCAGGGAGGTGAGGTGACTCCAGGTCGCTAGGAAGCTCGTTCTTCTGCAAACTGAAGAATAACAGCGAAGTAGACACACAACGGTGGCTTGGATAATTGTATACTGTAGATTATAAATTATCTAAGTGCCAAAAGAAACGTAATTGAGTTAGTTACATCAAAATTACTTATGTGCTAGTGCCTATAATTTGCTGTAAGAGCTTAATACCAATAATTTTCCTAATACTTCTTATGATCGTCGAAAGAATGCATACTCCAAATGTACGCATACCATTGCTGCGTTGTTTTCCCCTTTTACTCAAAAACATTTTTTTTGGCACTTAGATAATTTAGAATTTCCACTTGACAATTATTGTCGTCATACAGCGCGCTTAGAGGTCACCAGTGGAGTGGGCAACCGGGTTAGCGTCGCCTTATCTCCGGTTAGTAACCATCAGACTGGGGTCGCGCCGGTCGAGTGGTCAGACAACTAGCCGCCCAGCATACCGTAGCGATCCGGGCTCGATTCCTGACACGTGGGGATATCGCTGGTCGGTGGATTTTCTCGCGGATCTTCTGTTTCCCCCACCCTTCCCATTCCAACGCCTGCCCGTTGTACGGCCCAACCTCATGTCATCTTCCGTGGCGGGCTCACAGTGGGGCCAAATCATCCAAACGTAGCCAAAAATCTCAAAAATAATTTTATTTCAGAAAATTCTATACGTCTTATTGCCAAGACAAATGTTCAATGCAAACAAAATTACCTTTATTTACTTATAAATGTGTACACATTTTTCGAGAAAAAAAGGCACCTGAAGATGACAATCACTTCTCACGTGTTGTAGAAGACTCAATTTACGATTTCAACTAGATGAACTTTATTTTCCAGCATTTCTTTTCACGTGTTTAACTCCAAAAGTTTTATCGTAATGTATACAATCACATATGTGCACATATTTCAAACTCGATGCATTTCCTAAGCATTCGCAAAACAGGACAAAACTTACAAAAAATCCCTCGCGATATCCCGCATTCTTGCCTTTCGTAACGTAGAATACACTTCTTGGGCTACATGCTGGCAAAAAATAACGTTCCTCTTCTTGCTATTTTACGACACAGTCAAGATGTAGTAAGGAACTGCGCGCCCAGTCGTAAATTTGCAGTTTTTAGTGTGATACCCTGGCCGGCGGGTATCCTCGCCATGTGATATGTATTTATTTACCGCAGACCTAACTAAACGCCGGCGAATTCGCAGTTCAGACGTCATTACGTTTCACCTTACCACTCTTTATACGCATTAGTTCGCCGATTATGACTGCGCAAACTAGCTCTTACTATGTTTCTTATTTTACTGTCTACGGAGTATTTTCAACGGACTTTAACTTAAATAGATGACAAGACCTTGCTATCAGAAGCGAAACAGGAAAGCTATTTCATTATTGTTTTTCGTACCAACTCTTGGGGCGTACAGGTACAGAAACAAAGCCACTTGGATTCGAGTCGTTGGGCTTTAAAAATCAACTTGTATTGAGACATTGTAATTAATTTGTATCTGAAGTAAATACTTATAAGTAGTAGACGTGAAAATTCGTGGCACAACAAAACAGAAAAATAATGCCACTAGAAGTGAACCATGGGAATTTTTTATTCATTGTTATCGTGCAAGCTCTCAAGGAGTGTGTAAAAGCCTTGTGTAATTTTATGCATTGGTTTATATATCCGTTTTTTTTATAGAAATACTGGAATTTGTTCGCATGTGAATTATAAAAGTTTAATGGTAAATGAGACGCCACGTACTTGCATGCCATTTTCCACGATAACACCACTAAATTTCAGAACGGACCTAACTAACGAGCAAGAATATAAGATTTTAGTTATTATTTTTCACTATCGTATCAAATGAGGGGGTTATAATGAAATTGAAGTAAGTCACTAATTTGAATACATTGAGGTTATTGCGTATAGGCTTCACTTTTCAAATACCAAGTTTAAAAATAAAAAGAGTTAAGTCAGGGCTGCCTTCTTTAATAATTTAACGTGTTGGAAGGTTAGAAAATAAATTTAGTTTTATTGTGAGTTCCTACGCAGAACACTTTATTATGCAAAACTATGCAATCCTGGCTTACTTAATTTTCATAGTAACCCCCTCACATGATGTGGGTGTAAACATTGAACGGGCCTATGTTAATAAAAGAACAAGACAATGTTTATATTGTCAAGTAGTGGAAATACGCAAACTGACTGTAAGGCAAGACTTTGAAAGATGCTTACTTCGTCTTGAACCGCCTATACAGCTATATCTGGAGTAAGCTAATAAATCACTTTTATTATGTCCAGTGAGTCACCTGACCTTTATCCCGTAGACTGTTTCACTGTCTTTTTTTTTTTTTTTTTTTTTTTTTTTTAATGACTCTGTAATCCTGATCTAGGAATTGTTAACAATGCCCATTGCAATACTTGTTAAGAGTTCAGTGAATGAAATGTAATGCCATAACTTACATTTAATTCACTATATTTAATTTAAGGTTTTTACTACTTTGCGAACGTAAGCTCATACATAAATTTTATTAAAATCTTTATTTTATTTATAGTTTAATATGTTACGTTTTTGTGCTGTATTGTTACTGTTGAAATGGTTTTATTGCATTATTCTCTCGTAAATAACGTAATTCAGTTTTCTTTCCCTTGATTCTGTGTTAATGTTGATTATAATATGTCAAGAGTTACTCTGTTTATCAAAATTTGTGTTTGTATGTACTCCAATTATGAGTCTTGGCTAAGACAAATAAACACATAAAAGTTATTTACAAAATCCTACCAAGCATAAAAAAACCTGTCACTGCTAAGTATATTAAATATTGGCACCATGACAAACACAGAATAAATAGTATGAAATTGTGATACTATTTTTAAAATAAAAGTGCACAACACTTTGGGACTTATTTTAATGAAATTTATTGTGTATTTAAACGTAAAAAAAAACTTTATAACTTTAAACAGAAGAACTCGGACAAGATCATCCCTGTATCTAGCAAATTAAAAATTTGGCCAAAAAGATTTTTGAAGTAATTAAAGACAAATAAATAAACATAATTTAATGTATTGTAAACAAACGTTATGTTTAAAACACGTATGTTAACAGTACGCCGTTTTTTTTGTGTAACGTTACCGCGCATATGACAAGAGCCTCACGCTATCTTTAATCGTGCCTATATTGATTGTAGGCCTAAACTGCCAGACGAAACTCGCATGACTTGAATAAATCACAGATTTTATTTGACATTTTCATGCCATCATCAGAAAATAGAAATATATAAAATCTTATTTCTTAGAATTTTAAAGAAAAAAATTACGCAATGTTGAACTGTGTTGTTTAGGCTTGTCGCAATTTTCGACTGCATTATTTGTTCGACTGTAAAATGACAAAAGAAAATAAAGGTAAAATTTCTTTACAGATAAAGAAAGCAACATTATGACTAGGAAAATTACAGCACTTATATATGTAATCGTACAGAAGTAAAAGGAAAAAATCCGAACAATTATGTAAAGTAACATGACAAATGAGTTTCCGTGACAAGTTAAGAAGGCATAGTACATAATTTAGCGTTGGAAGCATCAGTTTAAAATTGTTGAGTTCTCAAAAGAAATACGCAAAATTATATAACCAGCAATCCTATACAAAAGTTTTTTGTCAAGTTTTTGTGCAAATATTATCTCTAGAGCACGGCCGTAGAAGAACAGGTCTGGACACTCGCCTGGAAACTTGACCCCCTTGTTGTTTGGCTGTAGTTCACCAAGTTACCGAGAATATTGTGTTTTATTGGCGCTGATGTTACAACGGTCGGACTTAACTCCGCCCACTTCCTTTCCGCTAAGATAAACAATTTATCAAAACGTATTTTTTTTATCAATTTATGAAATGCTTTCTTCGTTCACAAATTTAAGAAAAAGCTCCAGCAATCTTTATTTACTTTATAAATTTAACAATGGATATAGTGGACGGAGTTTGAGTCCGACCGCCCGGAAAACAGCGCCAAAAAGAACAACATTCTCGGTAACTTGACGAACTACAGCCAAACAACAAGGAGGTCAAGCAAAATACATTGTTAGATAGGCGAGTGTCCAGACCTGTTCTTCTACGACCGTGCTCTAGAGTAACGTATTTGTGAAGAACAATCTCTGACACCAAAATCTCATTCATTTAATTGCCGCGCCAGTGATCACGCTTAACATATTCTTTATTATGGGTAATTGTTTCCTCATACAGTCAGCAAATATCTTTATCTGTTGTTGTTTTGCGGTTTTCCCATGTTGACTTACCAAAACGTGTAGATTTCAATTTGTGTTTTTAACGTTTATTTATCTATCACACATTCTTAACGGACTTCTCTTCAGACAATAAGGTAAAATTCTCAAGGGGGACGGGACAGCTGTCAGATAATAGTTTTTGAGGAATAAAATGTATTTGAGTTTCTTTCTTAATATTTTGTCTTCGACGAGACACAGACTAAGCCTCTGTAGTTTATTTAAGTTAGTATTGATGGGATGTCTGTATTAGTCTGACCTGTGTTAACGTCCGGAGTAGAATTACTGATTAATTACTTTGGATCGTTTCAGATGCTGTAACAGAACTAGCATAAAATTAACTGTGACGTCAGTAATTCTATCAGTACGTATCTATTTCTTGCTGTAACGAAGTTAAATTTTTAGAAATGTATATGAAACAATAATGATGAAAAACACACGTAAATTCAAAATGGGGACACTACTTCACCTTAATTAAAATATAGAATGTTTTTACTTAGGTTTTTTTTTTTTACCGTACAATTTACACAGAACTTGATTTTCGATTTCAAAAGTTTTCACCTAGAGTTGAAATAGAACACCTACCCCTGGCACCAGAGGCTCAGTTAGGAAACACTTGAAAAATGTTACTTCTCAAACATATGTGGCTTTTGTGTGATTAAAGCGTATCATTTGTTTCAAATCATCCATTGACATTTTGTTCACGAAGTGCACAGAAAATTCTTGTGCTTGTCGTATGTTTATTTTCCATGCTTCATCAATTCTACCGCTCTTACAGCAATTAATTTTTCATTCCTAAACGAGAGAAAATACAGAAAAACTGTTGCGCCGTTTTGTTCAAAATTGTTTTAAGCATGTAGCCATTTTCTTTCAAGACCTAAAGTTGTATGGATGTCAATAATTAATTCATTAATGAAAATTTCTTTAATTTCATAATTAGCTGGAACCATTGTATACTTTGCCTCGAAAAAATTAGTTGACATAGTATACACTGTTTTGAATAAAACTGTTCAACAGTTTTTTTATACTTACTCTCGTTTAGGATTTTAAAAATATTTATCGTTAAAGCAGTAGAAGTAATGCGTCTTGGCCTTAAGGGCATTGGTGCAAAAAAAAGTTAAACTGCGCACGGTGCTAGGCCACAGTTGTTAGCAGCTTGAAATTACGTGTCCTAACAAGAAAATAATAGATAACTGCAACTATATTACTGAGACATTTATGTGGATTTTAGAAGTTATTATACACACTTACAGAACACCTGCTTCATTACTACACGTGTATTATATCACGCCATAATGATGACAAAATCTCTGCTTAATGTTTTGAGATACAAAGAATAGTGATTTAAACTACCAGTAATTACCTTAACGATATTTTGTAACGAAGTTGGTAATTTTTGTGACACAATTATTTTACAATATCCGTGGGAAAATCATTTAAAATTTGAATTTGTATAACTCGAGCTATTACTAGTACCCATTTCAATAATTGCAATACGAAAGAAACACGTACATTTGAATACTTAACTTTTTGTATTCGGCGGGGGAATAAATGTCCTAGAGAACTTTCATGTAAACTAATTAATATCTAGATTTTTAAAATACACATTATGAATTTTAAAATATGTTACTAAATTAAATGTGCACTGTAGTACAACTTTAAAAATAAATCCAATTTATCAATTCCCTTAGCGTGTTAGAGAAATTTCACAGTCGTGTATGTAAATTTTACTGTACATAACGGTAGTTATAAATTTCGTTTGAAGAAAAATGAATTTGCCGCACAAATTAGTAAATATTAAGATGCGCTTGTCAGGTAAGTTCTAGTCATATATTTATACTGTTGTGTAGAACACACGATTTGCTTGTTCTCTAATAGAAACGCGGAAAACTTTGCGCAGCTCTAGCCGCGGCTGATAATTTCATGGAGCGCTCTTGCATTCCCGTGTTTACACCGTAGGTGTGGGGGGATAGTCCTCTCTCCACAGTTATACCCCCCCCCCCTCCAAACAGCCCCACAGACCACGGCAACCCCCGCCCCTCGCGGGCAACATCCCGGCTTGGCAGCCCCTATCTTCCCGCGGCATAAATACCTCGCGCTTGGATGACTTCATTACCTCGGCCCCGCCGTAAATCACGTGACCCGGGCCGCTTATGAAGCCACTAAATCTCCCTTTAATTAACCATCACTGTATCATTCCGCCTCGCGTCGCACGGGATGCGACAATTTATTGTGTATCAGGAGCCGTAGGGAAGGGTCCCTGCGGCCGAACAGATATCGGGGGATGCTAACGGCATTTTCGCGAATGTCGTCCGTGTGCTGTCGGCACGTCTATACCTGCTGTGTGTCGTTAGAGCTCTGATCTTCTTGTCGAATCTCCGCTTCATGTTCGGCTGTAATCACCGAGACGACTATTTGAATTTCAAATGCGATAGCCATGAAATAGTGAGGCAACGTGGACTTTCTTGATTTTACATTTGTTATTATGAAAATTCTGTTTACGCCGTAAGGGCGCCGTCTACCACGCAGTTAAAATGCGGCGCAATGTGTTCGTAAATGTTTTTTTTTTACGAAACTATTCCACATGTGCCCGTTGTGTCAACGTATGAAAAGAAAATACACTTCAAACGATGACGGAAAAGTAGTTTCAAAGCATCACGTCAATCAGAAAAATTTTTCGGAACCCCTCAATATTGCTAAAACATATTTTCCAACCGGTTATATCTATAAAAGAAAAAAAACTCACACGATGCGCGTAAAACTGCTCTAAAAACATACAATGGACTTTGCTTTAAACTTTCCATTAATAAAAAATGGGGTCACCACTGAAAGTGTCAATCAGACAAGTGATTTCGATACCCCTGCACGCTGTTTCATTGATTTGCGTTAGAGGCGATACCGCGCCAGATGAGCTGGCTAACATCGCCCTTCGCGCAATTCATCACTCACACATAGGCATACAGACAGCAGGCGTTCGCCTTACCTTATTGCCCCGTATACATTCGTTCTCATTCGAATCGTTTCAAATAGGAAAATAATTACTGTAACTCTCTGGACGTATTCTGAAAGTAGTACCAATGTTTTTGCCTTGCATGAATATTTCACCCAAGTCACCAACAATTTTATTGCACTACAAATAATAAGAACTTGTATGTGAGTTTTCTCAACGACAGCTGCTCTCTGTACTCCTTACTATTACATAATTCATGCACCCCGGGTTTTTCGTAAATCTTACAATTATTATAGGTGACATTATTTTATACTCTTTATTTCGTTTAAAATACGTGTTATATTAAATCTTTGTTATTTAAATAATTATTCGTAAATTATACTACAATGTAAGCATAACTGTGGCTTCAGCTGAACGTACTAATCACGCAGTCAAACACCATATACGTTATTGTTCAAACAATTGTGATGTACAACTATAAATTAATTAGATCCAGATTTAGGGACCTCACAGCAAGTATCGCATGGGACGTTGAGACATGATGATAGAAATGTAATCAGTCCGTACTGTTAAGAACAAGTTGTAATTTCTGTAAATTCGGAATGGTTTTTCTATTGTTGTGTTTGATTACTGCTAGGTGTGTCAAAATATTTTTCCTTAAACAGAGCAACTTTTTTCAGAAATTGCAGAAAAATGTATAGGCCTATCATACAACGACATATCAATGAACTATGAATCAATTGTATCCAGATTTAGGGACCTCACAGCAAGCATCGCATGGGAATTTGAGACATGATCATAGAAACGTAATCCATCCCTATTGTTAAGAACAAGTTGTAATTTCTGTAAATATTTCGAAATAGTTTTCCTATTGTTGTGTTCTATTTCAGCTATGTGCATCAAAATATTTTTCCTTGAACAGAACAACATTTTTCAAAAATTGTATGGTAACATTTATCATATAACAACATGTCAATGTACTACAAAACTAAAGACCTGAAAGAGTAAAAATATAATTTGGTCAGAGTACTGAATTATATTAAATATTACTTATCGATGTAATTTTTCTAACATAACTTTAAGTCATGTTGCGTTTGGGTTTGACAGTGTCGTATGTCACCACTTGAAATCTGGTATGGTAAGCTGTAAGAAGTAAAACCTGAAAGGCGGTTTACTGTCTTGCATGTAGCAGTGATAAAAAGGGGTCTTTATATTAATGCCAAAATCGTTATTATCGCTCCTTAGTTTATAGAACTCATGTGGGAAAATTGTATGTCAAACTCCAAGGCTGCAATACGACGAGCAGAGCTTCGGCATCATATAAATTAATTCTAAACCTGATCGACGTGTGTGACTGGTGTACACTTGGCAACAGCATTCAAACATCACATGTGTATACCTGTTTCAGTTCCTCCAGTATCTTCGAAACGCATATTCTCGCTGCTAAAAATTGCGGAAACAGGTGCTTTTGTAGTCCCTTTTTTAGGTATGAAAAAATATTGGCGTAGAACCTCATAAAAATCATAGGCGTGACTGTATAGTACACCTTTATCTTTAATATCTATAATATAACAATTTATGTTTGCTTGTTTGTTTGTCCTATATGCGCTCCTGGACCGCTCATCTGAGTACGATGAAAGTTTGATGAGCTGTGTGTGCGCCGGCAGTAATTTCTGTCAATAAAAACTGACGGGGATGATGGGGATAAACGGGTTAAATGAGCAACTCGAGATACACAAAAAATTATAATACTTTGGTCAGTTTTGCGTGCCCCCGCGAAGGCTGCACCCTAAAAAAAATATTCTTTGGCTTGTGGGAAGGAGGAGGGAAAAACCAAAAATTTTGGTGAAACAATTTTCTATTTCAAAATGTTTCTAAAACGGTCAATAAATACCCTTATCGTCATCGTATATCATTTAGCACTATTTTGTTTGTTTGATTGAGGAATATAATCACATTAAATTGAAGAAACCTGCGAACTAAGTCATATAATTATAGGGTTGTCTCATAGAAATGACCTATCGGTGTAGGACTGCAAGGTGGTTTCATATTTGAAAACTTTAGCATTTGACTTTACGATATCTTTCAATACATGGCTTATTATGGAGTCGTACACAATGGTGTCGCCAAACGTAAAGTCAAGCAGTCTTGAGTTAACGTTTTCGATTGTCTGATAATCCAAAGTCAAAGTCAAGAATGACCATTTGTAAAGAACCGCCTGGTTATGTATGTTATTATGAAAAATATTTATTTCTGAGCAGCGAATTTTTCTCCAATACTAAAACTTATATAAAAATAAGTAACAGATATGTCTAAAATGTTTTTGGAAAATCTTGTAAATAGCTTTTGAGAAGTATTTTTAAATTAAGTGCAAGTTTCATCAATAGATGGCGTTGTTTGAGTACTGCGAAATATTATCATAAATGTAAAATATTCAAATTTTTGTGCTTATTTTTGGAATATCTAAGTGATATGCTTACGGTCAATAGTGATTTATATGACAATATTTTTGTTTAAAAAAACAGATTCTCAATCGTTTTTCAACTGTCGTTACTTAAACTTTACATTTGTATTGCGTACTGACAAAATACTTGAAGTAACGGAAACGTAAAGTCAAATGTTAAAGGAATCATCTGAATACAGGACGTTAGAGGCTACGTTGAGGCCTCTTGAGGCTTACTTGTAGGCCTCGAAGACGCAAAATACATCGACCCAGGCGGTCGCTTGTACACTGCATTCAGTAGGCTAGCGATATTTACACTCCGACGCAACTGCGCAGACTACAGACGCCTATAGGAGAGAGAACTCACGCCCGCTGCGACAAGAGAGGTAGGAGTTGTGAGAGTTCACTCGCCGGGCGCCAGATCTGACAGCTGCAGAGGAGAGACCTCCCGTGAAGACGGAGCTAGAGAGGCGTCTCTATCCCGTGGTGGCACATAGCTACCCCCGCAGGTCACCGCATAGTTCGAGGGTTGTGTAAATAACACCGCCTCTAGTCCTAGAGGCCCTTCAATACTGCTGTCTCCGCCTCTCGCACCGCCCTGCACTGCACTGCGTACAAGACTGCGTGTCATTTCAACCAAGTTCAGCAGGTTGTTCTAGGGACTGGTAGTTTCTGCGAAAATAATTTTGCATCGTGGCGGAGTCACATCAGAGACGACGTGAACTTCGCAACATGAAAAACAAAAGACGTCCGCTCTACAGAAATGGCGGATGCGATACGAACTCAAATACAAATTACATCGATTTTAATCGAGTTGTGATACCCAAGTGTTGGTGAAACTGGTGAGTTGGTAGTAAATTGTGTTTATTTATTTTACTATAGTTTTTCGTTGGTTATCGTAAGCAAATCATAAACTTTTAAAAGAACACGTGTAATTTTCCATTTATTTTCACATTTCGGAAGACTAGTGGGTATTTAAAATATATTACATATAAGCAAAAAAAAAAAACTGGAATACTGTAAACATTTGTGGCTGTCTTAGGTTAATATGCAGTGACAAAGAACTATTTTACACGTAATATTTTTTTATTGCCCCGAGGCGGCTAAACTGGTGTTCGCAGAAACGAGAATGTTTAGTATTGCATCGCTTTTGTCATGTCGCTTTGTCGCGCCTATGTGATTCTACCATCACTTTGTTTCAATGATTTACGTGCACATTTGAAGTTCTATTTTATAGTTGTTGGCTGAGCGTATTTGTCCAGAGTTCTTTTTTGTTGCTGCTTTCACTTTTATGTGAAGTGAAGATATTTTTGTCAGCACTTAACATCGAGGTCTTTAGCGCTGGTGAAGGATTACATGAGGTAAGTATGGAGCAGTGTTTGAATGAAGGAGGAGGAAACGGGATATGCCGACCAGCGGCATCACCCGGCACGATTCCCACGTGTGAAAATCCTGGGTCCGACCACGCCGAGAATTGAACCCGGATCGCCTTGGTGGGAGGCGACTGTTCTAGTTATTTCGCCAACCGCGGCTTCCTTATTCGACTATGCCAATCAAAACAAGGTTGACTGTGACACCATAGGTCTGTGATTTGCGGGTAGCGCCCCCAAACTCTGGGAGTAAAGCCCTGATCTGCCGTTTATTTCAAACAATTGCAAATAACTCGAATATTTTTAAAACCAAATACTTTGAAAAAATTTGAGACTGTGTATAGTCATACAATACACAATTTTGCCAGAGCGTTATATTAAATAATGTACCGTTTGCTAGCAAAAAAAATTATTTTGCTTAATTTTTGCTTATTTTGACAAAAAAATATGTGATATTTCAGGGGCAAAAAATCTAAAAATTCGTTTGGTATAATGCAACAGAAAAATTCAGATACAAACGATGATATATAAGTATGGCCCGGAAAAATTCGCGGATTCAATGACCTGCATGCTAGAATCCATTGTCCTATGCACATTCAAGTTTCGTCTATTCGTTTGTTGTCTGTTGTTCCACTGAGTAGCAGCTAGTGGACAAATGGCCGGGGCTTGAGTATGCATAGGAGAATGGATTCTAACATGCAGGTCATTGAATCAGCGAATTTTTCCGGGCTGTATAAATCTGTAGGAATTAATTTTTGATATATGTAATAGTTTGCGTTAAATTGTTTTTTTTTTTTCTAAACCACTGCTAAACTAAAGAGCAAGGCCTTAAAACATCCAATCACTGGCCACAAAGCAGATATGCAGGCGTGCACGTAAGGCACTGAAACAAAGTGATGCAAACGTCTTCAAGCGAAAATTTTCTGTCCCTGGTTATACCTCACGAAAATATGCGAGTAAAATTTAAATTCTACGTTTTGTTAAAGTGAATAATTATAATTATTATGGGTTCCAAAAATTAATTTTCAATTGGTTACAGTTAAAAAATTTTAAAAGAAATATTTATTTTGTGACTATGAATTCATATTATGCAGCATTTATTTCAAGTAATACTTCATGAAGCATTATTTGAAGCGGTCACAATAAGCTATACTTACTTATGGCACTATGAATTGAAAACTCTATTTAAGTATGAATATAAGCAGTACTCGTTTAAATTATTGTTATATGACAACAATGAATTCCACCGACATTGTCGAAGCAATGACTAGTTTTGTGTGATTGAGAGCATAAAATATCCAACAAAATGCTACCTTGTTACGTTATTGCACTTTAATAAGAAAACGACGATGGCATCAACAATTCTCAACACGAAACGTAAAACAAATTAAGTAAAACGAAGCAGTATGTCTAAATTAATTAAAATGGTCGTCCTGTCAGAACTTCTCAAGTAAATGTATTCGAAAAATTGTTGACTAAAATTAAAAAAAAAAAAAAGTTAACAGCTTATTAGGCAGGCAATGGGAGTAGGGACCAGGTGGGCATCCTGACTCAACTGGGAGCAAAACCGGCCTAACCTGCATAAGCTTAACATGGCCGACCCCTCCCCCTGGTGGAGCAAGGGCTCTGATTGACCTAGAGGGTCATTAGGGGGGCGTGGTCTTGGCTGGGATTGGTTGTTGGGGTCTTTTGGTACGAATAGCACCTAAGTGCCATGAGGCCTGTGATTGGCCGAGAGCTTAAGCCCCGCCCCTGGAGGGAGGGGAGGGGAGGGGAAGTGAGGGGAAGTGAGGGGAAGTTAGGGGAAATGAGGGGAATGGATCCTTTTGGTAC
>PNEQ01129087.1:0-20844 GCA_003012365.1 Medauroidea extradentata
ATTATGTAATACAAACAGTAACTCTGGATAAAATATGTGGTGAAGGCATTTAACAGCTAGCGTACTCAATAACAGTGAACTATAAATTGTCTTAGCTCAGTGAAAAGAGCGCACGCAATATGCTCGTATGATGTCATGTCATGTCCCATCGCAAAGACTTGCACAGGATACGAACCCGTAACCCCACCCCTCCCACACCGCAAACTTTGTACAATACCCGAGTGAATACTTAAAGGCAGGCCGTAATAATACTTTCGTATGTACGGGCTACAGTCCAAAGAGGTTTTATTTATGGTGGGTTGGGGAAAAAAAAACCCGCAACTCCACAGACATAACTACAGATTATTCAAGACAGGCCATGAGAGTTATTTCGCGTGTACAGGCTATAGTCCAAAGAGGTTTAACTATGAGCAAGAAATAAAAAGGGAACAAATTTTGAACTATTTCAGGTGTTACGAAAGATTATTCTTAAACACGTTTTATTTTTTATAGGCTTTCAAGGACGAATTTCCAAAAATTGTTAAATAACTTTTTAGGTATTTACTAATGTTTCATTATAAGACAAAATCCACCTCGATATCTCTAACGGTTTAGGTGATACGACTGATTAATAAAAAAATTGTTTTATTTTTTTACCGGCTTTCAAAAACGAATTTTGAAAAATCCTGAAATTACTTTTTAGGTATTTGCGTAAGCTTCATTTTAAAGAAAAAAATCACTTCGATATCTCAGGTGGTTTAAGAGGAAGAGAGGATTTACTGTAAAAGAATTAAACGGTTTTTCACCTCCTTAATATAAAAATTTCGATAAAATCCTGAAATTTGTTTCTAGACATTTGTATTTGCGACCTAACGAAGTGAATAAGACGACGATAGCCCGTCGGGTTCGAGAAATATCAAAGATTTGCAAAAAATACATTCCACTCCGTTTTACCACCTTAATAGCAGAATTTCAAAATTTCCTTTCTTAGTGCGCGCCTACGCCACTAGGGGAAACTTCCCTTAAAATTTCACGTTTCTAGGTCCAGTGGTTTGGGCTGGGCGTTGATGATGAATGAATGAACGAGTCAGTCAGTCAGTGAGTGGGGCACTTCCTTTTATATAATATAGATTATGTTACTTTTAAAGAGATCGTTTTATGTGTGGGGAATTTATTAAAAATTTATAAGTTTTAGTTATAGCTTTTTTATAATATTACCCTTCAATTACTGCGTAAATATAAAATTTAATTAAATAATATTTATTTGTATGCAATTAAAAAAGTATTGAAGTATTTGTTGTTACATAAAACTTATTAGTAGTGTGATGTACAGCTAACAAAATCATTATTATCATTATTAATTCACTTAACAAAATTTTTTGCTACATAATTTTTTCAACTAAAAAATAAATGTACAGTACAATATGAATAACATTTTATGACCAATAATATTTACAGTATAAAACTATCAATCTTCTGAAACATATATTTGAATAAAACTCTATGATTAGCCTACACCACGTGCTAAACACGTGGTTGTAAAGCAAACATTTACTGAATTACAGTCAATAAGCGCGTGCGCGCAATATCAGGACCATCGGCTATAGGCTACAAACTTGACCAACCATAATGCTCCTTTTCACACAAAAAGCTCTGTTATTATTATTTATGAGTATTTCAACTCAGCTATACACAAGGTTACACCACAGAGAAATACAATATAAAAGTATAATTAATATTCCGTTATATTTATGGATTTTTCACACCAATTTGGAAAAACCTTCATAACTATTGAACAGCTTAATATATTTTCATTAAATTAAATTAAGAACCATCCCGATGAAACTGGTTTTCAGTTACAATGAAGCACTGAAATTCGCCCATCTGTTTGGGAGTTACGAAGCCACAGACAGATATAGCTATCAAACTGATAACACCTCTCCTTTATGGTCGGGAATTAAACATGTCGGCCTAAATGATATGCATACAAATTATACGGCGGAAGAACAACCACGGATAACAGTAAAAATTATTCTAACACGATCATTAATATTATACGTTTTACTGTATTTTTCTAACACTCGCTTAAAAGTCACTGGAGGAATCCATTCATTCACAATATGTTCAAGTCTAAAATACACAAAAACATTACCTTATACCGTTATTACGCAATAACACAGTTCTTTTTAAATTTTTAATGCCTGCACCCGCATGCACATAAATTAACCAGTATATCAAAAGTGCAATAACAAGACGACCAGATGTTATATCAAGAATATGTACTTCGCATTTTCGTTTCAAGTAAAATATTCCACAAAGTTAATACTGCGTGGTAATAATGCGATTTAATATTGGGAATTTTTAAAAAATTACTTACTCTAAACTAGTAACATAAACTTCAGTAGATTTTCTAACTTCGACCTCTTAGATATGTGAATGGGTGACTGTATTTTCAAATAAATCGTCGGTTTAGTATTGACCAAAAGTGTTATCGTCGAAATTTTACTTTAACTGGATATTCATTCAATTGTCTAAAAAGTGATTTTATGAAGCATGATTATTACCTAACGAGGGGAAAAGACGTAAATTATGTTTTCAACTAGCTCATGATGTTTGTATAACCATTTTATCTACAAAGGCGTTGCTTGTTTCAGAATGATTCTTACGTAAAATAATTAAAAAGTTATAATAGTTTCTAAATAAAATGAATCCATTACCACGCTGAAAACTATTTTGCAAACCATTCAAGGGAGACGATCAAAAAAAAAAAAAAAAAAAAAAAAAAAAAAAAAAAAAAAAAAAAAAAAAAAAAAAAAAAAAAAAAAAAAAAAAAAAAAAAAAAAAAAAAAAAAAAAAAAAAAAAAAAAAAAAAAAAAAAAAAAAAAAAAAAAAAAAAAAAAAAAAAAAAAAAAAAAAAAAAAAAAAAAAAAAAAATTAATAAAAAACGAAAACGATCATAGAGAAATAATTAATACGGAATGTTGGCTGCAGACCAGAAACTACCCATTTCTGTCTTCTGTCTAATTAAAACCATGCTACGAATACTAGTCCGTTTAATACATATTTAAATTGAACTTAATCACTAACTTGTTTTACTTACAACGAAAAAGTCATGGTTATATTTTACACTTCCACAAACCATCATGCTTTTTACATAAAATCAATAGTACCAATTGTGTTAGTATGCATATCTCTAAGACATAATATATAATTAAAGAAAAGTGTAAACATAAATTAACTACATTTTCAACATACTCCCACCTTTGATTGTGATTATACAAGCAATAAAACGGACTTTTAAGGTAACAAAAAAAACTTAAACTCAACCTCATTGTTTACATAAAGCTGAAAATTGAGTTCTATTCAATTATGTAGAAACCTAGGCGGACATCTCACCAATCTGTCACTCCTACTAGTCACCACCTTTTGTTATGCGTTATTACCCAGGTTCCAGATTTGACTGCACAACATCCATATTGCGGCTTGCAGTGGTATCCACAGTGTTTCCCACCACTTTAGTAATGTCATCCGGCCTTGGATAATTACAAGGGTTGAAGTAGTTGAACGGATATTATCATCTCACCAAACATCGTTTTCACACGTACTACTCCAATGTTGCCGTCCTTCCCGGGAACACCTTAGTCACCTTAGCCATGGGCCAGTACTTTCTTTTTCGGCCATCTGCGCCGGCAAAAACTTCGTCACCCTTTTTGAGATCACGGTAGTATCTTCTTCCTACGAGGTGTTAAACAAGTGGTTTGTTCGGGCGCCCTGAGATTTCTGCGCTCAAGAGTAAGTTGAGATTTTCTGGTAGTAGAAAAAGAGCAGGAAAGGTCAGGCGTCGCAGTGCTTTTTTCCTGCTTACAATCGAACACCTTAAAGTTGCGAGTTGCAGAACTGTCAGGACCTTTGTTTACTTCATATCAGCTGATCGCAAACTTATTAGAGTCAACTTTTTTGAAAATGGCATTATACGGTTGTGAGTTTTTTTTAAGGAAGAGAGTGCTTAGGCCAATTGGCGCTAAAAAGAGTTATTTATCCAGGTGGAAACCAGCCTAGTTACGTCACTGCAGTGAGGTCATCATAGAATGGGTCAAAAGCCATTAAAACCTGAAATTTTAAGTAAACCATAAGATTAACTTATGATGCAACCCTTATCCTCCTAACTTGTACAAATGTGAAGATATTAAAAAGTTTTGAATCTTCGTAAGAGTAGTAGTGAAGAAGAGTTTGCACATTTTTTTTTTCAATAGTTAAAGAATGAAAAAAATAGTAAAACTGACACTTACATTTTAATATTTTAATTAATTTTTGGAATTATGTTTTTACTGTATTGCAATTTCCAGTAATAAATCAATGTACTTAAATTACAAAATTTGTGTTTTCTTTTGTACCTTAACATTTATGTGAATATATAATTCATTCATATAATTTTTTACCTTTGGTGTTTCAAAATATTTTTTGTGAGAACTAAATTATTTAAAACATTACCAGGCATTTATTACTCATGTCTGCATGTATAAAACAAAATTTATTTCAAGTGACTGTTGTACAGCAGTAGTAGTTTAAATGATATTCATTTATGCAGGTTTATGTAGGTCTCTTCAAAATTTATGGTTTTGTCCGAGTACAATAAAAATATATGTTATTGCCCTTGTCATTGGTTTTAAGGCATTTACAGGTTAATTTTGTTACATAATGACTGATTTATTAAACTGAATATTTTATTTTATCACTCGCCTTCAGCTACGAACATAATATTTTCATCTGTAGATTTATTGCCTTTCACTGTTTGGTCAGACATCGCAACGCAACAAAAACACCGAAGTCTCTCTTACAAAATAAATAATCGATTCAAATTTGGCGCGAATTTCTCTGATCTCGATCTCACTGCTCTTCTGCTCTTCCTCGGCAGCAAGAGCAGCAGAAAGTTCATGCTCTTTCTGAGAAAAACAGCAGTGCTCTGGACGCCCTAACACCCTACCAAATAAACACTTCCGGTGAATCGAACGCCCGATGTGAAAAAGAGCAATAAAAGAGCAGGGAAATCTCAGAAGTAGTATAAATATCAGAGCGCCCGAACAAGTCTAACTTCACCGAGGTATTCTGCCTTAAACCACTCTCTCAAAAGTTTACACAATCGTTGCAGGTAATGAAACCTCTTTGTTACGCTAACCACGTACCTATGGTCAAGATCTGCCACTTCCACTGTTTGAACACTGCTGGTGTCAAAGGTGTATGAACTTCAGGGTTGTCCGACATAAGAGACAGAGTTAATTGTCGACTCACAATCACACAACAGACTCAAAATAATTTCACATCCCAGAGAAGCTTTAGGTCTGAAAAGTTTCTTCCCCATCTGAACTACGCATTCCCACCAACCACCTTACCATAAGTAATGGGTGGATTAAATTCCCACTGTATTTTCTTAACTGATTCCTCACATTCACTCATTTTGCAATCACAAGTTTTAAACAAATCGACTGTTCTAATAAAACTGGTTCTAGTGACACTGTAGGCAATCTTCGGCCTGGCACTGCGAGCGAAGAACCTGCGAAAATTGAGCAGAAAGCAGTTTGTATTCAGAGGAGTAACCAATTCAAGGCGAACAGCGCTATATTTGGCACATGTAAATACAACAATCAGTGTTTTACTTCTTTCCAAATGAATCAGAGGTCCCGCAAGATTTGTACCAAAGACTTAAAATGCTGATGCATCTTTAACTCGATTCTCAGGCAAAGTAATTGCCGCGTACCAGCTCCGAGTACCTGGCGACCAAAACGTAACGTATATTACAGTAACGCAGTAGAAAACACATCGTAACATACGAAGTATCCATGACTAGTATGTGCGTCGACATGCTATTGTACTCATTGTATCATTTATATCGTAACGGACGATAAACGTATACTCGCCAGGGACTCAGAGCTGGCGCGCGAACAGTACAGGAAACCTTAAGCGAATACGTCTTGCATTTCACACTCTTCACGAGCGCATTACGAATTGTTCGTATCCATTATTGGATCCAGAATCTCTCTCGCAGTTTAGATAAGATACGAGAACACCTAGATGGGAAAGTCAGTTGCGTCCTTCAAGAATCAAGAGTCTGGTAAACTTATGTTCAATTGGCAGGAACCATGGATTTTGAAAAACTTCTTCATACTTTTGATGAGTTACGTAAAATATTTTCACCGTCACCTTTTCGCATTTAATATACTATGTCATTCACCCCTCAATACGTGTTTTGCAATTATTATAAATGAATCGGCCCATACTACAACGGCATCAGTCTTTGTACCCTACATTTGAATAAAAAACTGTATAAGTGCGTGTAAACACGTGTTTAGGGTGATGTCAAATTGCATAGCATTCTTCGTTGTTTCTGGTGACTAAGTGTGACCTACTATTGTTCCGCCATTGTGTAATTATATAAAAGTTATTGAAATGAGGCCCTTTTTTAATGCTATGATATTGTTGGACAAACTGGTTTATTTCTTACATATTTATGGAAAAGAAATTAATACAATTATGGTGTAAAACACGTAAAAGCAAGAAATACATCCTTATAAATTCATACATATTACCATTGAACACACTGAATTGCTATAAGTTTCTCTTAACATAGAAACTAATCATATTTCACATCCCATCACGTAACTGACAAAAAAATATACCAACATATTTTGAGTGTAATATGTTTAATCAATTATCAGACAAATATATAATTGAGATGAAGCAAAAGAGCATATATACAAAACACAGTATGCTACAAAAATTGTAAATATAGTACATTATTTTGATTTACTTGTTTTTGGCTCTTAATTCTTGCATGTTTAATATTGTTAAAAAATAAAGAATATAGCGAGTTGACTGGTGTTGTGCTGAATATGGTACATAATGAAAAGAGCCTCAGTCTCGGACTAAGGTCCTTTAAATTATGGAGTATCGAGAGTGCTGCGTTGGATGACACAGCTTTTCCAACATATTTACTTGCACGTGTACATATACTTCAGAAGCACGTTGTCGAACATAGCTACATTTTCATAAAAGTGGGACTAAGAACCTATTAGCACGGACAGATCCAACAAGGTCCAGTAACCATAGTTAAAAATGCAGGCATAGTGAATTTTCGCATGGGCAGCTGTTGCTACGTAATCTGCTGGAAAGAAAGCTCAACTAGCAGCTTAGTTATCCTAACACTTGATGACCGAACTGCTAATTTGGTGTACAAAGACGTCCATCAATAAAAGTAAATTATTAGTTGCTGTAGTTAATATACGCGGGCAAAGCCACCGGTGGACTGTTAGTTATTTACGTAAAGACGTTATGTGTACTGGACAAACTGTTTCTATTCACTTGTGCAGTGAAAAACGTGTTTATTCACCTTATTTCTATATCGTCGTAAAATTATCGGTTTTGTAACTTGTTTATTAATTTACTTATTAATGATTATTAATGAGATAATCACACATTCAACTCAAAATCATATTATTTCACTTTACATGAAACAAACTTTCACTTCAGTAACGTAAATTACAATTTTAAAAATATCTCCATACGAGTTGGTCTAATTTTGCATTATTTGTTTCAGGCCTTCTACAATGGACTCTAATGAATCGCTCAAACACGTCCAGAGACCATCCTGGCTGACAAATGAGTTTATCACAGAGGTCCTTCGCAAAGGGGAGAGCGATCCTGATATAGTTGTGTATGATTTCGACTTCAAGATTCCATTGGGAATAGGTGAAAATTATACTAGTGTCATCCAAAAGGTCGCCGCCACTTACGTAGATGGAAAAGGACGCAAAGAAGAGAAAACGTTGATTATGAAGGTCGCCCCTCAAAATACAATAGTGCAAACTTTCCTCAGAGACTCCGGTATATTCAGCACAGAGTTTAATGCATACAGTAAACTCATTCCAGTGATGGCAAGTTTGAGCGACGCTCCTCTAGTGACAGCTATGTTCTACCCTTCTGTGCGTGAAGACGTAGTGATCCTGGAGGACATGTCGTCACGTGGTTTCAAAATGGCCGATCGTAAGAAGAGGCTAGATCTAGCTCATAGTTTCTTGGTTTTGAAGAACCTTGCAAGATTCCATGGACTGTCTTATGCAGTGGTACAGCAAGACCCTGGTATTGTTGGCGATTTCCCAGAAACGTTGTTCTCGAACAGGTAACAGTTATTCGTTATGAAATACGTAGAGTGGAAAATGTAAATTAGTTTGGTGCCAAAACAGAACAGTGCGATTTAATTTTCAGTCAATTCCTTATTGGCTTCTCATGGTAAAGTAAGATATTTTCAAAGCTTGATAACTTTTTCCATTCCAGTCTATCGGTATATTTCTACCACATATTAATAACGACTATACCTAAATTTCTGCATTTGACATCACAATGAAGTAACTTCATTGTTTATGATTCTTGACAAAAATTCTCTTAAATGTAGTAATTTTACCTGTAACAGCCCAAAATAACTTTTTTTAAAGCCCCTCTTATGCGATAGATATGTTCTTGCAGTACTGATTTTTATATTCGTAGACCTTTTATTAGTAACCTACATCATTAAAAAGTTTTAAGTAACATCTATTAAAATAATTTAGTTTTTATTAAAATTAATAATTAAAAATTATGTTTACAGGATGAAGGAACTGAATTCTCTTTTCGTACCGAAAGCGTTTTCCTCTTTGGCATCTGTAGTAGAATCATTGCCCGGCTTTGAGAAATTTGCAGAGAAAATACGTCACCGTGCAGAAGGAGTTTTGGAGAAAATCTCAGAAATACTACTCCCTAAGAAGGACTCTTTCAACGTACTCAATCATGGAGATTGTTGGGTAAACAACATGCTGTTCCGGTACAACAAGGACAGCCAAGAACCTGAGGAAGTGTGCTTTCTTGATCTCCAGATTGTCAGGTATGGTTCACCAGCCTTAGACCTTCAATACTTCTTTATTACGAGCCTAGCTGATGGAATTAGGGAAGAACACGAAGACATTCTACTTGAATCGTATCACAAAGAATTGTCAGACACACTAAGATCCGTAGCCATCAACCCCATAACATATACTCTAGAAGATCTGAGGCAAGACTTTCAAGAAAAAGCGATATTTGGATTCTTAATGGGATGTCAAGTCATCAGTGTAGTGATAGCCGATTCTGGTGATGCGCCCGATATACAGAATCTTACTGAAGACATTTACGCGGAAGATGCAGCGCACCCAATGGAGAAAATGTTACTAAGTGACAAGTTCAAGGATGTCTTCCAAAAGTTTCTGCTCTACTACGAAGCCAAAGGAGTCATTTAATAACTAATAGGTTTAAATACTTCTGTGTTTAATTTATTCATAGTAGTAGTAACAAAGTATTATTTGTATTATTCAGATATTTTGTTTTACCAAATAGACCATTTGTTTAGTTGCTGTAACCTTTTCACTTCTTATTTATATTATTATAATACTTTTAGGGCAAATATTTATGTTTCTTTACTCATGTAGATTATCTTAACTATGCAGGAATTATTTGAATAGCTACCGATAATTTTTTTTCATCGTGTATTTAATTTTGCATTTTACATTAGCAGCAATATTCATAATCACAGCAGAATATCTTCAACCTTTTAGTCGAATGTTAAATTGAAGCACTGAAAGTGTTTTGTGCTAAAGATCTCGCATGTAACGTTTGTTTATAATGTTATAAAGTTTTCTTAGATTATCTGCAAAAAGATTGATATTGGTGTCTACAATTTATATCATAGTGGTTATTGTGTGTTTAAATATATGCGTAGCGTAGACGTGTTCCAGCAACAAAATTATTCAGTTTGTCGTTAAGTCTATTACTATGTAGGCTAGGTATCGTCACTCATTTTCTACACCTCTGAATAAAAACTCCAGTTTGCTTACTGTGTAGTTTTAAAACATTTCTCAACCCGATCAATTTCGTTGAAACTGTATTTCTTCGTAGTGTTTTCAAATTGATGCTGCATTCGAAGATATCTTGGCAAAGTCCAAAGGAAACTAAAGTTATAGGTGGTTCGCAATACAATGTGCTGTCTTTCAGCAATGGCTACTGTTTCCTTTCAGTAAATTAATTTTTTTAAAAATATTACGTAAATATAAACACAGCATCTTAAGTAATAAAGTACCTTTGTAAATGTTATCTTCTGAGGCCTCTTTCACCATTCAACACATGCTGTTTAGGAACCAGCCAACGATAGAACAGCTTGCATAAATGTGAAAGGCAGAAGATAATAGGTTCAAGAATGTCTGTTAAAATTTTTGGTTCTCCAGTAGTTGTAAAAGCTAAAGACTCACATCAGTGGAAAGTAGTTGGCTACACGTTCTATTGCGCTTATTTAAATGACCAAATATTTGTCTGCATGGTTTGATGTCCACCGCATACAAAATTGCGTATGTTTATTCGTGTGTCCCAACAAAATCGTGAAACTTCTGACAAAAAGACGAGTTCTGAGTATGTAGGTGAAATAAGATTCGTTTCATACTAATGATAATATTAATATTTTTATTTTTACTATATCCATACACAAGTTTTCAAATTGACGAAATGTTTCAACGCTTTCGATTTGTTTACAAAGAAAAGTAGTTTTGAAATCCTCTGTAGCGAAACACAATTTGTCCTTGGAGATTACTTGAATCTAACTGCGTCTTTAGTACATAACGGCATTTTGAGTACCAGTAGTCCATAAAATGTCATATCTTAGTTTATATGTACGTACATACAATTATATTAGAGTCTTGACAAATACTTGTTCCAATTAATCTTTTAATCTAAACCTTGTTGTAATGTGTGCAGAACCGCATAGATTTTGTTTGTTGTTTCACTACCGCATTCTTAAAATAAATCACCTTAATTTGTGTTCATAGTATTCTAGCCGGCAAACATAACGCCACGCTTGTTGTAACCAGTTCAATATTGAATAATTTCTACACGACAACACTATAGTATACAGGAAATATACGAAAATGAATATTGCGATTCTTGAAGAGTCAGTGACACATTCTTCCCCATGGCTTTTACCAAATATTATAAAAGACATTAAATAAATAGAAATTAAAGTATGGCTTTATTTTAATGGAAGTAGCCGCTTTGAATAACGTATGGTGTGAGAATGTTCAATACATAAACACTGTATCGCATTATACAGAGTGGTAAATTCAATATAATATCCTATGGACGGTAATTTATCCAGTCCATCGTTCG
Source organism: Medauroidea extradentata (assembly GCA_003012365.1). Taxonomy (NCBI): domain Eukaryota; kingdom Metazoa; phylum Arthropoda; class Insecta; order Phasmatodea; family Phasmatidae; genus Medauroidea; species Medauroidea extradentata. The sequence goes on from PNEQ01129087.1 coordinate 11,194, forward strand.
TAGGCCTACTCCAGTCCTGAAAAGTAAGATGAAAATGTGAAACACTTATTCAACGTACATTGACTAAAATAAGCTATTGTTTACATTAATCACTGAAGAAAAGTCTACTTCCGATTTTTCGCGTGTGCGGCAGGCGTTGAGGTTTGCCGCAGGTTTTCTTGGAATACTTCTGTTTCCCCCTTCCTCATGTCTTTAACAGCATCGTCGAATACCTCGATCTTAAGAGAAGACATCATTCTCACTATTTAATACTCTGGTGATAACAGAAGTTATGTAATACGGGCTAGACTGTTGCACGCGTCAATAATTCCGCCTTTATGTGCAGGGCACTACAATGATGCGCAGAGTTTTCTTCGTACTCACTTTTTAAAGAAATTTCAAGTGACGACCCCAAAAAGTTTTGTGGAAACATTGAATCATAATCGAATGCTTCTGTATTTACAAATCAAGTAGGTATTAACCTAGACATAACAGTCTGAAAAGGTCGTTTTAATAGGATTAAAAAATATGTTTCTAATAAGTGAGTTGTACAGAAACACATCATATGTGGAAGTCGTGCCACGCACGATGCCAATAACAGGAGGGTTTTTCTAGGGAATTCCTTATTTCCCTCTCCCCTATATTCCTGCGCTGCTCCATACTGACCTCATATCACATCTTAACATTGCTCAAAACCTCATCGTTAAAATAACGTTCTGCGCCAAAAAATGCGTAGTTTTATAAATGTACCAAATACTGTCCAATTCTTACACAGAACATTAATAGTAATTTGCCACAGAAACTAATTTTAGGTTTCATAGTTTTGGCACAAGCGCATGTTAAAGTAGCGATTAGAATATTTTCGTTACTACCAAAAAGAATTTCTTTTAGTGAAAATATATGTATTAATCTACAGAATGACACCTTTGTTGTTTCTCATATTTTTTTTAAAGGTACAGGTATTAAAAATATGCGACAATTCAGGTACATTCAATAATTTTTTAATACAATAAAATTATACGCAAAATTAAAAATGTGTCACTCTGTAGCTAAATACATTTACGTTCACTCTACATTATTTCACTTACATCGGTCGAATAGTTCTTACTTTTGGTAAGAAACAAAAATGTTAAATTACTATTTTGACATGCTCTCGTACGAAATATACGAAACCGAAAAATATTTTAAATGTGGGAAATTCCTGTTAGTGTAATGTGTAAGAGTTGGAATATTATAATATCAATACTTTTTCGAAGCAGAGCGCTCTTAAACGATATCCGAAACCTCTAAAGACACACACACGCTCTCTCTGTATCAATTCGGTTTGTACTGCATTTCACCAAACACTGGATTGGTGGCTGGTGCTTACCGCTGGCTGACTGCAGCTGACGAGGTCGACGAGAGATCTCCTCTCCATCAGGTTGTTAAGGGTGACAGTGACAGGCACGGGCAGCAATCCAGACAGCCACATCACACCCAAGCACGGACCACATGGCTCCCAACAAGCTTACCTACCAAGAAGTACTTGGCTTGCTCAAAGTCTACGACTACTAGTCACTTCTATCGCTCACTACATTTACATCTGTCGGCAAGTGATTTATAATTGACCCTTTATCAAAATTAGATACATAAATTCTTAGAGCGGTCTAGTGGTGCGCGTTGTAGAAATGAATAATGAGTAAACGTGGAGTATAAGATGAATAAGCGTGTAAATAAATATCATTATCATTTTCTCCAAGCTTATGATCCACAAGGTACACACACACACCCTCACTCACACACTCACCAACACACACACGCATCCACAGTATTTTTTAAAATTAAGTTTTTCTATTTCACACTTGAAAGGGCCATAAAAGCAAGACATAAATATACCCAGTACAATGTAATGCAGATGAAATCAGTCGTATATTAAGGGGCGGCTTAAATGTCACGGTTGTGATTCAAAGCCGCCAGGCAGTGTATGAGTGCAGAATATGAAAAGTCAGGATACAGGAGCAAGCGGGCGATAGGAAGTGTCTGTCAACGAGCAATTGTGGAGCGCAGTGTTGCCGTGGTGGCTACTGTGCGATGTGACCTTGGTGTACCTCGGCAGGCAGACACAGGACCGTTCGTGATACAGGGAGAAACGAAGAGCTTAAGTTGTGAGAGGGACAGGTTGCACCAAAATATTATAGCAGTATTACAATTTATAATTAATTTTGTATTTGAAATATTTATGCATCAAAAGCATAACTTTCAATCTCAATTTAAATTAGAACCAAAAAGATAATACATAATAGGTCAACTTAAATTACTCCTGCAGAGTTCATGTTATGAATATCTGCGATATGTATTTGATTAGATTACGTTGTCAATAATGGCCGTATGTGAATAACGACGCGAGTAAACATATAAGTACCAGGGTTAACCTCGCTTATCAACACTTCGTACGCGGCCGTTGACTGACAAAACACTACATCTTCGGCAATGAAGATCGTGTTTGCATACGATATCCGAATTTAGGTATTTATAAACTGTGATATATTACTTTTTTACATAAAATAAAATTACTTTCTGTAGAATATCACCAATAAATGCAACCTATGGTGACTGAAGACAAACAGAAAGATTGTTTTGGTTTGCCACAACGAAGCCGAATGTCCAGTGTTTTTTTTGTCTTAAATATTATATTCAGTGATTATTTTAATAAACCGTAACAATTAAACGGGAATAACTATTACTTGTTTATTATACAATATATTTATTGTATGACTTGAGGTTATTCTGTTGAGTTTTCACATTCTCGAATACATATACTGCGAAGAAGTTGTCTCGGGAACTTGGGCCTGTTCGTTGAACCAAATGTATACATTTATCTTATTGTTCCCTCTTAAATCTCTTGACATTTGTCTCCAAATTAAAAAAATACATATTCCAATTAAATGAGGCGTAAGTTTATTTAATTAAGGCTGCCGTCTACCCTCCGAAAAAACAGGCATTTTGTAAAGGTTTTTGCACCCAACTACGTAAGCAGACGCTAACTATGACGTAAAACAACTTACGTACTTTTTTGATCATAAATGTGAAGTATTATAAGTTGAAAGTTTTCAATTGTAGTGTGAACCTCAATAAAAAAATGCCAAGTTTTTCTTCAACGAGGCAATTTTACTACAATAGTCAAACTATTATAAAAATAAAATAGACACTGTAAAATACATACTATCCAAACTATGGGACAACAAGAGAATGTTGTTTATTCGTGAAAATAACACATATTTGTGTTTACAAAAACAATACTTTACTATTCATTTACAAAAATTTGCGATGATAACACATCTGCAGTTGCATATTCGTTCCCAGTGTTCAGAATTAACACTCACAGTTCAGTTGGCATCCCTAACTTAACTGTACGTACTTCTGTAACGGTTTGCATAAAAATATACACCATGAAACAATGTAATTTCATATCAGGACTAATTCGATTAATACGAGTTACCAAAAATTTTATAAACTCCTTCTCCAAACAATTAAATAGGTCTATATTTTTTAGTATACTGTAAAATTACAATAATCATTCCTAACATAACAAAACCTGCCAATGCAATAAAGTTCCAATAACATATATAATGGTTAAAAAAAGCTTTAAACCTATATTCTTGTAATTTCCGTGTTCTGCAGTCTAGTTTAGATAGTTTACTAACAAAGTAAAGCTACAAAAAATAAAACTTACTCCTGCGAAAAAAAGAAAGAATAAGTATTGAAATGCCACATGTTTAACATGAAAATAGCAAAAAAAAAAAGTAAGAAAATAAATAAACAATTATTTAAAAAATTTAGTCCACATGGTATGTACGCTTATTTCTATTGGCCATTTGGAGCGTTTCATACAGCCTTTTCCTCCTGCTTATTTCTGTTGGTCCCGTGGAGCTTATGCTAAAGACTTTTACCTCTTGTTGGCTGATGCCTTTTTCTGTGTCTCCGCTTTCTTATTTTGTGCTTCTAAAATAGTCGTTGATTCACAGTTAGGCTTGCCTTTTGTCATACACAGATCAACTATTGCCGGAACCAGGCACTCTCAATATAATTAAATTAGTTTTGGTAACGTTTCCTTCTTCCTCATCTCCTGAAGTTTGCCTATCTTATCGATCTAGAAATCTTGTTTTGTGTCGGTCACAACAAGACACAACAAGATAACAATTTGTGAAATATTTAACGTGTGTATTTGATAGTATGCATGTTTTCGTTTAAGTCGAAGGTTTTAGTAGTCTATAAACTCGAGAAAGGTTTTTTTATTTTATTTTTTAGTTTTTGCTGTCTCTTGCAGTCCTGTGCTTTGACTGAGGGTGCACACTTCACTTCTACCACAGCTTTTTCTGATGCAACAAGTCCATCGAGCCTGTCTTCTAAAAAACTGTGTTGCAAGTCTGTAAACAAGCTACATTTTCTAACAGTTAGTCCAGTTGTAATATATGTTCTACATAGGTTACGTTTGTGTAGGTGGATATGGTTGTGAAGTCTTTCAATAACGAGTGATGACTTTGTTATTCTGGCTCCAGCTAGCATAAGGACTTAACGTTCAATAAACAACCATGGAATAAAGACTGCATGAGACAAAAATTAAATTTCCACAAACGAACATATTTATTAAATCTCAGGGTTAAAGGTCGGAACAGATTGGAAGTTATTGTCTATTGTGTGCGAGGATGGTAATGTAAAATAAGAATGAATAACTGAAATAATTTACTTTGGTACCCTAGGAGAATGTATAGATAACCATAGTAAAATTAAAGAACAAATGCAATAGTTAGCTACTCTAGCCGCAAACTACAGAGAGAAACCCGCTGCAGAGCCAGTCTTCAACACAGTCCATAATTAAAAATTTTAAGTATTATCCAGCAACACGAACAAGGACCTTGGTTGGCGGGCCTTGCACATGGGAATAATTAGTCACCCTTCCAGTGATATCTTCGTAGAATGGATGGACAGGCCTCTGAAGACTATTGGTGACGTTGTACATCCACACAGGCGACCTGTCTGACGGTCTTCAATTTCACGATCAGCCTCATATCGACGTCGTGGCTTTCGTCTTCCCGCAGCGATTCACCAGACACGTCTACCATTTTTGGTTTTTCAACTATTTCTGAACTGGCTCTGCCCTTCTCTATGCACATCGACATTGCACAAATCATTCATTCTCCCAGCGATGCATGCTGTTACAATAAATTACACTATTTATCCCAAACGAACAGAACATAATAACATGTTAAATATACAAAACACTAATGAAAATTACAATATTAACATAACAGAAACATAACAAATGCCATACAGTTTTTAAATACTGACAAATCTGAAAAGTTAAAAATAATATATTACACAGTGATCTCGTCAAACCGCTTGATAGCAATATGTTCATTTTTACGACCGTATTCTGTGGCTTTGGTATATACTGGTGGCGTGTATAAAAGCTTTTTTACAAGATTCGAGCACGGCGTGATTCGATGACATAAGTTGCTCGCAGTCAAACGCAATCGTCTAAGTTCATGCCACGTTTCACATTCTGCTTGTTAACGTGTCTGATTTATAATAATGTCTCTTTCTTCCGCCGTTACATAGCGTGAGGCTACAAATTGTTCACATTTCCGTGACAAATCAATGGCCACCATGTAATTTCCCTCGACGCTTTCAGGCCTCAAAGCACGTCGCTTATAATCGTCGTCAGTTTCTGTAACTGCAGTCTTTCGTCATTTACATTTCAAAGCATGAGAGTCATCCCGGTATTAAAGTTTACGACGGGATGAGTTGTGATGCTGAATTCTGTAACTTACAGCTTTATAATATGTCATCCCGCGGCTTATTCTGGCCATTTTTTGGAAAGAGATGACTTCCAATGCATTCCCTTTTTGAAATCTTATGGCCACGGTATGACACCGCTTCTGTAAAGAGCCTCGCTGACAATAATTTATTCTTTTTCCGGCATTGAATTTTGCTAGTACACTCATGTAGCATTCCGCCGCATTGCTTATTTGGTTTTATACTTTCCACGGGGCTTTAGTGAGCAGTTTTTCAATTAGACTACCTATTTCTTTATACAAACCAGATCTGCACATAGGCATATCTGGTAGAATGTTTGGCTTGGACTTGTCTCCGTCACAGAAATAACTACGACATTCAGAATGCACACCAAAAACATGTTTAGGACCATTTCGCAAATCTTTGATGAGACCGTCAATGATTTCTATTGTTCTACCGTAGTGCCGAATGGTACCAGGTACTGCCGCTGTTTAAAGGAGTATAGCATGTTTGAAACGTTTTCGTGCATCGGAAGGGAAATTCCTCTCGGCTGGCAATGCGTGCAAATGACTGGTGTAATTTCTAACGCAGTGGTTGGCACAGTCTTGTTTCTGGACAAAGCGTCCATACGGAACTCCTTGCAAAATTTATACGTAGACGTTAGCGTCCCCATCTGGCATCTCCAACGAAGTACGTATTTCTATCTGACGCCATGCATGCACTCGCTGTTACAAAAACCTTCTACAATGATGGTTGATCTCTACTTTAGTTTTTGTAGCAAAGATGCGGATGTGACTCTTTCTTTTCCGCTGATGCACGTTCACAGATGGAGCAAAATTGTTTCTGACACCAAGAAATAAGAACTTTCCAGTCCGTTGTCCAATTATAACTGCCTGTAAAATAAGGATATATAATGATGAACACACTCGTACATACAAAAGCACACACGCACCATGAAATGGGGTCATTCTGATAATTTAGAATTAATTATTTCCGCATATGACAGCCCTTAGTATAAAACGTATTCAATAAAAAATTCGAAATATTGTTAGTCTTCGTGGAACTTCATTGATTTTTACTCACACGTAAATAACAGTGGCCGAAGTCATCCCATGTGTTCAAAGAAGTCACCCCATTTTACAGCTTACTCAAATTTAGCTAATGATATCCTCATAGTTTGTTACATAAATCATGACTCACTCTGTATTGCCATTATATTATTCCTTTTGTTATTCTGTTCAGGATTAAAAATACTGTAAATACGAACTTTGTTGTGACCTCTAAAATCATTGTTTAAAAAAGTTTTGTAAGTGTGCTATATATAACTTAGGGTATTTCTGAATGGTTCCCATAATCCTTCTCATTTGTGATAAAGTAAATAAATATCGAATGAGGGCGGCACAGAGGACAGGATATCTCGCCTGGAGTGCAGACTTCTGCTTGGGAACCTGTAGGTATCTGCTTGCACCTGAACGGAGACATGAAATGAAGCTCTACGGTTGAGAGGCGACAAAAATGAAACAAGAAGTTACCAGCATAACTGATAAGCTTACTTTCCTCAAAGAAAGTGACTATTGAGCTAGAATGTCGAAACTGTTTATGTAATCAAGGAATATTATATGAAAATATTGATTTAGTCGTATGATAAACGAAATATACTTAAGGTAAGTCAGCTTGTTAAGTACTATGCGAGTAACTAGTTTATTAAATAGGAGGAAACTTATTCTCTGAGATGTATTTCTACCATGAAGATAAAAAAATAGCCTCCGTTTTCGAAATGTTACGGAATGATGAACGAAATATACAAAAGTTAAGTCAGCTTTGTATGCAGTAATTGTATACCAAGATTGAAGAACGAATGAAAAAAAAAAATCCTAAGATATGTATTAATATACTAAAAATATAAAGATGACCGTCACTTTGAAAATATGCACAAGGGATAAACGAAATATACAAATGTCAAGTAAGTTTTGTATATAGTACAAGTGTACCATATTTGATGAAATTCTAAAAAATACTTCCCAAGATATGTAATGTTACGTTAAAATATGAAAATAGCCACCATTTTCAAAATATGAGTACGTGATTAATAAAAAAAAAGTAGTGTCAGATTTGTAAGTAGTATATGTGTACAAGCTATGGTTAATTTCAGAAATATATATTGTAAGAAATGTAATACTATCCAAAATATGTAAAAACGGCCGCCATTTTCAAGTTATAAACACGGCATGTACGAAATACACAAAAGTCAAGTCAGATTTGTATGTAGTACGTTAGGTTAAATTTTGAAAAATATATACTAAGATATATAATGCTATGCTAAAAACATAAATTTTGACCACCATTTTTATTATGAATACAAGCAAAACGAAATACACAACAGGAAAGTCAGCTTTGTATATAGTGTACAAAGTTTGGTTAAGTTCTGAAAAATATTTCCTAAGATACATAATACTATGCTAAAAATTTTAAAATGGCCGCCAATCTATTAACTACTTTATATCGTCATGGCGCGCTTGACCGGGGATAAATCTGGAATCTAACCAAAATAAATTATTACCTAAAGGTGGCCTTACTTAAAAGGCAAGCATATCTCAGCATAACTATCAGGGACAAAAAAAAAACATCTCTGAGACTACTCTCTTCTATAGCTTATGTAAGAGGTACAAAACAAGGCACGTAAAGGTAACGTACTCTGTGTTGAGTACGTGTGTTTTCCTGATGTAGCACCTGAAATAAAATAAGCTAGACAACTCAACACTAGGCCGATGAATTAATAAAACTGGGGGCAGCGTAATTGATGAAAACTAAATTAAAACACGTACGGCTTCGTTAGAAGACTACAATTTATTGAATAAAAATAATAATTTATGTAACAAAAGAGTTATCACAAATAAAAATTAAACAGACCATTTAATGACTAGAAAGGTATGAAAATTTAAGATTGATTTAAACGTTTTCGTGTTCTGACCATTAAAATTAACAATTATTTTAATCGAACTGAACATTACAAAGTTTTCAAGAGAACATGTATATAATTATTTAAAACAAAATACAATTGAACAATTAAAGATTATTTTAAATAGGCAACATTTAAGACTTCCATTTAACAAAATTATTATTATTACAATTCTTTTCTTCCATTTCAAGTTATGTTGAACCAATATATTTAGGATTAACTATATAATATTTATAAAAATTTAATGTACGATTTACGTTATAATAATTGTAAACCAATGTATGGAGAAAGTATTTAATTACGTTACATGGACTGTGATAGTTTCATATATTACATAAAAACAGACGACTTTTTTTGACGATATGAATGAATTTATAGAATATTTTGATACTTCAGATTATGGCAAAAATAATATTTATAATATACAGCAAATAAACAATACAAGGTATTGGCAAAATTAAAGAAAAATATAATGAAAAATAATGTAATAATTTATTGCGTTGATGCTATAAATGTTGAAAATGATATTTTAAAAAAAGCAAACGGCATTAAAAAACCTTGTAGTCTAAAATTTGATTACATTTTATGATTATAAAACAGTTTTAAAAAAAATAAATAATATACAATAACATGAATCTTATAAAAACAAAAAATCATGAAATATTCTCAATAGTTTCTTTAAGTCTTGAAGATGATAAAATAATTATTCTAGAAATTAATATTAATATTGTAACAAACCCAGCGGGTGTGTTCTCTTGTTCTACGTAAGGGTAAACTATAACCAAAGTAAAAGCAATAACCTAAATTCTAACATTAACCTGGGGGGGGGGGGAGCCATCCACCACCAATCTGTTATAGGCCAGATCGGATGCCTCAAAATACTCAAAACTAAACTTTAAAGACAGGTAGAGCAAAACAATAACATAGGGGTAGCGAGA
>PNEQ01129097.1:0-20060 GCA_003012365.1 Medauroidea extradentata
CATTTCCTTCTTATAACTTCTCTTGTATAATAAAATAATATATATTGTAAGCTAGAATCCCTTTACAACTTATTCTAGAAATCAATTAAATAAAACTCGCTATTTTTCTGTTCATTTTCAATTCCTTGTTTTTCAAAATCAACAAGAATACTACCATGGATAACATGCTATCCATGGAGTAATACTGCTGTTCATAACAATGACCCTCAGCCTAAGGTGCACATGCGGTGCCCTGTATTGACGTATTGAACTTTCCAATGCAAAGCTAGCTATCTTGGGGAAGGAGAATCAATGAAAATATGCGGTTGCTAGTGCTCTTTTACATAGTGGCAACTTTACATGTTGTTGGCTTTACTTACTTTTGATTGGCACCAAAATAGGGTGCTACACTCGTTACATAAATCTGCAACTTGAAAATACAACATGGTTAGACTATGGTAAACAATACAACACATTTCACGCTGGTATATACAATTTACAATGGCAGCTCTTCTTCCCGTTTAAAGAGGTATTCCTCATGTCCATAGTCCATATTTTGCGAACACGTATTGTTGCTGCATTTGGCAAAACACATCTTACTTTTTACATAAATGAACAGAGTTGTATATACAGGTATTTACTGGCACATATAGACAAGTGGTATAGAGTAGCCTGTTCCTAAATTAGTTGATTTGTTCTCGTCATTAGCAATGGTATCAGGGGATGTCTTGGGTCAATTTTCAGGGTATGCTACTGAACTGGACTACAGCCAGCATATTGTGGCAAGAAAAAACAACACAATACCAAGTATTGAAATGACCTAACTCCTGCTAAGGCAACAGCATAGTGGTTTCTGACATGGACTGCTCACTTGCTTACTGGTTCCTCGTCAGAGAAATTATCGTGACACCTAACCTGGCTTGGACTTTGTTGCATGACAGGAGATGTATCTCGGGGCAGATACTAGATACAACAAAACAAACAGCTAAATTACTTGGCTCAGAAATTACTGACTTTACTGAGGAGTCTGCTATTCCAACTCAATTGTTTAGCTATGGCAATTTACTGTTGTGGCTGAATGGTAAGTGTCGGGTTCAAATCCCGTTGGAGCTCCTCAACTGAACAGCTGCCATCGTATTGACGCTACGGTAAAATGAGACACATAACCACAAACAAAAATCACACATCTCTCTTGCTTAACAATAATTGAAGAACTTAATTGCAGGATGTTGCAGTGACGTAGCACTGTCTTCATTCTGGCATCCACAGGGATGCGGCATGGGGGTACTCTGCTTACAACTTACACTAAAAAGGGTTCGTAGCACTAACTAAACCTAACTTATCACTAGGGTACCCAAAACAAGGCTAACCTGACCTGTCGCACTGGTTGGGTACTCACTGGCGTAGCACTTGCTTGGATGCACCCAGCGAGCTGGATGACGGTGCAGCGAACGCTGCGGCGTCCGTCATCAGCAACAGTGTCTGTGCACTGAGCAGGTACAAAAGACTCTAGGTCTTTTGCACACAGTGTCTGTCCTGCTGGGCTGGTGATGATTTACACCACGAGGTCTCTCGGTAGCGTGCAGTTTGTTGCTCTAATGGTCCTCGGCAGCTTCTCCACGGCTGGATACGTCGCGGCAGCAGAACGTATTTCCTCTCAGCCTGGGAAGAGGAGGGTGCTTTGCAGGTGGCTGCATCTGAATGGGCAGCGGTATCTACGTTGGAGCGGGCAGCGTTTCCTGCGGCTGAGCAGGCGGTGCTGTAGGCGAGTCTGCAGTGTTCTCTTGATCTGGACTGGCCAACCAGGAGCAGGGTGGATGTCGCCCAGCAAATTTTGGGCGGCTTCCTGCGTGTTCTGGGGCTCGAAGCTCAGAGTGGAGTCTGGCCGTTGGATCTCGTCTGTCAACTGGTTGCTCATCCTCCTGAGGGGTGGTGTAGGCATGGATGGTGGAGTTTGTGCCTGCTGTCGGGGTGGAGGAGGTTCCATGCTTACTCCCTCTTGTTTGTTGAACGGAGTTTGGTTTACCTGGTTTGAGCTGGGAAAGCTAGGTGGAGCTGGGGCTGGTTTGATGTCAGTGATGCTCACTTTGGTTATCTTTCCCCAGTCATCTCGCACCCAAAGAGTGTTACCTCTTTGCTCAATTACTTCTTGGGGTCCTTCCCACTTAGGGTAAAACCCTGTGTGAACGTGGGTGGCTTTATTGCTGAGCGGGTGGCTGCGCGTATATACGTAGCCGCTCTCTATAGCTTGTGCTGGCCTCGAATTTGGTCTGGGCCTTTTCTTCTGCAAGTAACATTGTTGTCTGTCAGTTGCCCTTTTACTCTGTTCTTTGGCATTCTTGCAGACTTCCTCTGCTGTAGGGATGTCTGTGGGTTTCACTTCCCATTACCACTCACGTGGGCGGGAGATGGTTCTTCCGAATATCAACTCACTTGGGGTCGCTCTGGTTGCATCCTTGCGACTGCGGCGAAGGGTGAACAGGATTTCGGGAATGTATGCGTCCCAGTTCTGGTGATCCTGCTGCATTCTAACATGTAGGCCCTTCTTTATTTCTTGGCTCTGGTGCTCGGTCGGATTTCCTTGTGGGTGGTATCCTGGTGTTGTCCAGGTTTCAGTGTCCCATCTGCGTGTGGTGGTGACCCATTTCCCCCCTCTGAATTGGACTCCATTGTCAGTCAGAATGGCTTTTGGGTATCCCCATCCAGGGAAAAATTCTTCGTCCAATTTTCGTATGATGGTGGTTGTTTCGGCATTCGGCAGAGGATAGGCTTCTACCCATCTGGAGAAGAGATCAGTGGTAACCAGCAAGGATCTCTCCCGGCGATGCGAGGTGGGATATGGCCCCATCAGATCTATGGCGACTGTGTGCCATGGTGTGGTAGGTCGTCGTGGGTGTAGTGCAGCTTGTGTTTTTTCCATGTGCCTTCATGGTGGCATATAGTAGGCACTGAGAGACATAGTCTTTAACGTCACGGCATATGCCATTCCAGGTGAATCTCTCTTGTATCTGTCTAAGGGTTTCTGCAGTTCCTGGGTGACCTGCTTGTGGGTGATCGTGGTAGTAGGCACATAGATTGCTTCGTAACGTGGGTGGCACCCGAAGCTTCCATGTAGGTCTGTCACTTTCGTCTCAGGCCCATATGTAGCCTACCTCGTCTCTGTAGGTTTGGGGGTTGGCTTGCACCTTCTTGTGTATGTCGGGGTCCCGACGTTGCTCATTGGCGAATTGTTGCCGTTCAAGAGTGGCTGTAATGGCTTGTTCCACATCTTCGTTAGTGCTTTGTTGTCTTCGATATTCAGGTGGAATAGCTCGGTCCCAGTCTTCCAGAGCGGAGTCGTCTCGGTTTGTGTTGGCAGGAACTACTCTGGATTGTGCGTCTAGCAACTCATTGTTCCTCCCTGGGCAGTGTTCAATGGTGAATGTGAATTCTTGTAGCAGGAGAGCCCATCTTCCTAGCTTAGACTTAGTTGCACTGGTCTTTTGTAGCCATGCTAGTGCCTGGTTGTCAGTGCGAAGGATGAAGGGTGCATCCTCGAGGTGGTATTTGAACTTCTTGACCGCCCAAATTACTGCGAGAGACTCTTGCTCGTTGCTGTGGTATCGGACCTCTGGGCCTGTAAGTTGGGTACTGGCATAAGAAATAATTTCCTTTTCCCCATTTGGTTTCTGGTGGTACAGCACTGCTCCTAAGCCCTGCTTACTGGCATAGGTCTGAAGGATTAATGGTCTGGCAGGATCTGGTCTGTGTAGCATGGCAGGTGCTTGGAAGGCAGCTTTAACACATGGAAATGCTTAGGCAGCTTCTGGTGTCCACTTCCAGGCCTTGGCTCCTTGAAGCAAGTCGTTTAGGGGTTTCATGGGTTCTGCAGCATTTGGCACGTAGTTCCGCAACCAATTGCATAGTCCCAGGAAACGTCTCAGCTGCTTGTGGTTTTGTGGTGGGGTAGCCTCTCGGATGGCTCGAATCTTCTCTTCCTGAGGATAATTTCCTGTAGGGGTTATCCGGTGGCCCAGGAAATCTACTTCGGTAGCTCCGAAATGGCACTTGTCAAGTTTGCATGTCAGCTTGTGGAGCTCAAATCGTTCTAGCACCAGTTGCAGGTAGTGTAAGTGCTCTTCCCATGTTTTGGAGTAAATGATCACGTCGTCCAGGTAGGCGTGAGAGAAATTTCCTATGTATCCTGTGAGCACAATGGCAGACATCTTCCGTTGAAAGGTAGCTGGGGCGTTTTTCAGCCCGAACGGCATCACTGTAAATTCCCATTTTCCCCCATTGGGGGCAGTAAATGCAGTGTACTGCCGGGAATCTGGTTTAACTGGAATCTGCCAGTAGCCGCTGCACAAATATAGTTTGCTAAAAATCTTTGCCTGGCTCAATGCTTTCAATGTGTGACCCATATGCAGGTCTGGTGGTGCGACAGATTGTGTTATTTGGTTCAGGTCACAGTAATTAATGCAGAATCTCAGTGTTCCGTCCTTCTTTGGCACAATTACAACTCGAGAGTTGTATGCTGATTGGGTTGGCTGAATGATTCCCAGTTGTTTCATCTCGGCGATCTGGGTCTCAATCACTTCTCGTTTGGCTGGTGAGGGTATGGTGGGTTTGTTGTACACCACTTCCTTGGTGGTGAGATGGATTTCATGTTCCATCGCCGTCGTTTGTCCCATTGACCCTTGGCATTCAAATACCTGGTGCTTCTCATTGATGATCTTCACTAGATAGTTTGCTTGGTCGGGCCTGACTTGGTGGTTTACGTTGTGGCTGTCGACTGGCTGCTGTAGTAGGTTAGTGCGGGTAGGATATCTCCAGGTAATCGACTGTCGTTGTTGGGTTCCCCAGTAGATTCGTTCCTGTCCGCAGTCGATGATGACGGCTTGTTCCTCTAGCCAGGGATGTACCAGGATTACCTCTTCTAACAGGCAGTCAGCAGCGATGAAGGCAATGTTCAGTTTCTGGTCTCCAATCTGGACAGGTAAAGTAACTTCCCCTGCCACTTTAAGTTCCGTCCATTCCTGTGCCATTCGTACTGGTTCGACTCGAGGCGTGATTTTGCCTTGTACTAGCGAAGTACGGATGAAGTTTGCAGTGGCAGCAGTGTCAAGAACTGCCATTTGTTCTCGGTCTCCCAGGCATACTGCTATCCTTGGAAGTTGTCGAACTGTGGTTGGATTGGTTAAGGTGGCGATTTGTGGAGCCCCTTGTGAAATTACGCCAGGTGTGGGGTTTATTTGTTGCTCCCGGCTTCCCCGTTTCCCAACGGAGGTTTGTTGTCTCCAGGCTTGAAGTTGTCCATGGTATTTCTGGCTCCAGCATTTCTAAACTTGGCTTGGTATACTTTGCAGTCTTTGTGGAAGTGGACTTCTGGACAGTGCCAGCACTTTGGCAGTGATGGTTTGCTTGGCGGAGGTGGTGGCGGTGGTGCACCTGTCTTCCTCTCAAACCTAGTTGGTGCGGCCTCTTTGTGGGATGCCCTGGCAGCACTCCTCACTTGTTTCTCTTCTGCCATGTCTTGCTCTCTGATCTTGGCACGATGCACTAACTCTTCAATTAAACTAGGCGTCGGGTTTCTGAGATGGTGTTTAATTTCGGGCTGTAATCTCAGAACAATCATCTCTAAGGCTTCCTCTTCGGTGTGGTTTGGCTGTAGCCACTGAAGAAGCATCACTTTCCTGTGGATGAATAACTCTGCTTCTTCCCCTGGTTTCTGGTACTGGGTGTAGAGTTCTTCGGTCAACCGACCCATTACGGTTTTGCCCGAAAAGGGTGATTGGAGGCGAGTGGAGAATTGGTCCCAGGTGACGATGAATTCGCCATATTTCTTCCACCATTTTTGGGCTTCTCCCTCTAGTTGTAGTTTGGCTTTCGACAGTCACGCCGAGGTTGGTAACTTTGTACGCCTTAACTCTTACTCGCAGGCGGCAATGAATTGTTGCGGGTCTTCATAGGGTTTTCCTGCATATTTCGCTAATATGGGCTGGGTGACAGACTATGAGCCTCTGTCTTGGAACAAGGTGTCTAGGATGGATTCCGGTCGAACTCCCTCTCTGCAGGTGTGGCAACGGAAGAAAAGCCCTTCCATGTTTCTTGGACGGTCTGCCCATCCTAAGCATACGTAGCGGAAGATTTTTCGACATGTGGAGCAGGTGACCCTGTGGTGGCCTTGGCCAAGACATTCAGGGTGGTCGCATCTCTCTTGTCTTTGTTGACAGGCACTACATCTGTATTCAAGACCTTCTGTGTCTCGGTCTTCTTCGGCCCAACCTAGGCACGTATAGTGGTAGCTGCACCCGCAGTGGGCACATTCTATGTGGCGTTTCCCTTCTCCAGGGCAGTCGGGTGTATTGCAAACGGTGATGATCACCATCTTGAAGGTGTTCGGATGGTAGGGTGCCAGGAGATTTTATCTGTACTTCTCCAAGTGGTATTTATGTTCTCAGGGGTTTCCCTTGGTCCTTTCCTAGTGCCGTCTTGCAGATGTTTGACGTCTAGGCTCAACTGGTAGCCAATCCTTGACGAATATGCTTGGCGACTTCAAAACTAGGCCCCACAGGTGGGCGCCAAAACCTCTTGACATGGTTTCGGCGGTGAAAGTCACACGTTGGTGAGCCAAAACCTCTTGATGCGCTTGTGGGCTTTTGATGCCCCATGCACTTGGTGGGTGGGACGGGTAGTCTGTCGGCGAGGGCACGATGGCTAGGCGGTGGCGTGCTCCACTCCCAGGATGCACTCCCGAAGCGTCGACCGCCGTCTTCCTCGTCGGACTCTCCCCACATCATGAAGGCTATTACAGCGAGGGAAACTAGCGCTGCACTGGAGGTTGCGTTTCCACAGTAGGTGTAGCCGAAGGTCGAAGGGAGGAAGTGGCAACAATGGGGTGTTGGTTCCCCGGACAGGATAGCACGGAAGTGCCGAGGTTAGGAGTTGCGTCGGATGGGGGTCCACAAGGCGAGGATGGGGTTGAGGCAGAAGCGGGTATTGAGGAGGGGGTGCTACGGAAGGCTGATCCATCCAGGGACTGTAATGCCAGCCGGACAATGGCGTGGCCATTAAGTGATGTGCCTCATCGAGCAGCGGCGGAAACCTCCCTCTGGATCCAATACACCCCTGTATCAGGATCCCTAACCTCCAGTGCCTTCTGTACCAACTTGACGAACTCCTGTCGGGTCCTCAACTTCCTACCTGACCTCTTCGGCATAGCCTGACTGTGGCTCAGATGAAGATGGAATGATAAGGCTAGCTGATTGTTGGAAACTGATATTTTGTAGGATTGCCTGTTGTGGCATGAAAAGCCTTAATGCGGTGGCACTATTGTTGGCGCTGGGCAGGCGGACTTGTAGAGGAGCGTTAGAAGTGCGCCTCAGTAGGTCCCTATGTCTTTTCACCTCTCCCAGTCAAGACAAAATCCGACACCACTCGGAAAGAGCACAGTGTACTCTTGCTACCTCCAAAGAGCGTAATGTAGAAAATCTGGAAGGCGCGCGGCTTATGCCTCCTCCCAGTCGTAGAATGACTATGACGACCAGATATCAACTCCCATTGCGATCCTATGGGATGTAGGGGTCACAGGTGTCTTGCAGGCGGACAGGTCTGTCGACAATGGAAGGTATGGTGAGTGAAGAAAAGAAAGGAATGGTGTTGCTGCGTTGTTTATTGGCATTTAAATTATCCTTGCCCAGGGTTTTTATGTACGAAGGATAACTAAGGAAGTGTTAGGTAGGCTTTAAATGCAATATTTGGTGTAAGGTTAGAGTGCACTGACGGGTGCGGGAGTAATAAAGGTAGAAAGGATTAACAATGGGTGCGGGAATATGGAACGGGCAGGATGAGGCGGCGGCTTCACAGCTCAAGACGCTGCGAGCATGCATCAAATCAATCTCACACATTACATACACAATTCAGAGGTAATATATTAAGCCCTAAAAGAGATAGAGCATCATGGTATATTGTTTTGGCTAACACATGTCAGAACTATATCTGGAAAAGCCAAAAAATTAATCAGTTAATAGTATTAAATTTTCACACATAGCGAGTGTATACGTCTGGGAAATTATATTCACACAAGTCTATCCTCGACTAATCAAAACGGATGTTCAAATGTCTACAAGAGGATAGATTACTGCATCGTTTGATGCTTAATACACGTCTATGCAATGTTTGGAAAACTCTAATGGATTGCAATTAAAATTCCCGTTTTGCGTTGATGTGAGCCGTATAAAGAATTTTAATCTACGCAGTAAAAGCTGGTTGCAGAAGGTTTTTACCAGCAAGGAGGAGTAGCAATAATATACTAAAACTAGGTTTACAATTGAAAAACTAAAGAATTTACTTTTGCGTTATAATATATACATAAGATCTTAAAGTGCGTTGTTCGATGCGATGGTTTCCTATAGAACTTAGCAGGTCATAAGTATGGGTTACGATTTCTTAAGGGCCTCGCACGCAACGCGCTTAAAATGCGTTGCCGTGTGTTAGTAAAAAACGTGTTGTTTTACTAAATTATTCCACATATGCCCATTGTGTTAATGTACGAAAAGAAAATGCTCTTCAAACGATGACTGAAGGGTAGTTTCAAAGCATCACGTCGATTAGAAAAATCATTACGGAGCCTCTCTAAATGGCTAAAAACAGCTTTTCCATCATGTTATATCAGAAAAACTACTCAAAGGATTTGTGTGAAATTACCGCAGAAGCATGCAATGGACTTAGCTTAAAACGTTCTACCAATAAAAAGATGGGGTCACCACTGAAAGTGTCTGTCAGGCGAGGGACCTACGATACCACTTGCACGATGTTTCAGTGTCTTGCTGTAGAGGTGATACCGCACCAGATGAGCAGGTCAACATCGCCCTTGGCGCCGTGCCTCACTCTCACAAACACACGACCAGTAGGCGGGTGCCTTAAGCGGTAAACTAAATGGTTATATTTTATATCATAAGTAAACGTTCTGGGGAAACAGCCAATCAGGGCGAAGCACAGGCAAAAGTCGCAACTTGGCGTCAAAAATAGAAACACTTGACATAACCACAACCACAACAGAGTGAAACTGGATGGATGCACAGTGTTCAAAGTATCGAAGAAACAAGCACGAAACGAATATGATATTTCAATATAAAATAACGTGTTAAGAATGTTATGCGGATTTCGTATTTAGCCAAATGTTTAACAAGCATACCATGTGCACCCTTTATTTCGGTTTCCCTCCATTGTAAAACCTTGATCAATATTCGAACTTTATTGTGATTGTGAATTTTTTTTATTTAACATGTGTTTCCGTGTGCGCGATAAATAGTTGTTGCATAATTCTTAAAGCTTAAGTTTTATATTATAAACCCAGCTGAAGCAGCTGATCTCTTCTCAAGATCAGGAGAGATGACGTACCCGTATTGGTTTCTGTGGTCACTGAAGTTGTTTGCCAAATGCTCGAAACCTGGTCCAGAAAGTTCTCATGTAAAAGTACAATCCCAGAACATGTTTTAAGAGTACCGTGATACAGTGATTTCGCATTAAATTTACTAAACAGGAGAGAAAAATAAACAGTTTTGTAGTGAACGTTATATTTTTATGGTAGCTAATAAATGGTTTGTACTTACAAGTTAATGCAGTCACTAATGAACAGTTCAGCGACCGACTAAACACATCAATGCATTTTATTCACAACAGTGAAACTAGTTGCTAAGCTAGACAAATTTGCACAATTTACTCTCCCCCCCCCCTACCACCGTTAAAGCGCAGTCATGTCCCGTTTTACTATTCCATGAAAACACGATTGTGATTGGTGCTACGTTTAATATTTTTCTGTCGTGGATTTATGCTTGAAACACTGCTTTCATTCACGGTCACAGTAAAATAACTAAACCTCCCATCATATAAGTTCACAAAAAAGCTAGTGTGTATGTGTTTGTGTGTGTACAGGATGTCCAGTAATAAACTAATCAAATACACACCACGCGAATATTGGGCTAATAGGAAACGAAAATGTTTGTAGTAAAATGTACGATGACTAGAGATGACGGTTTATTGCGGGAAAACTTGACTGTTTGCTGGGTTTCAACGCATGGTCAGCTTACGAAATGATTACTGACTTTCGCTTGTACGTGGAGCTGTTACCTAATTTGACTAAACCAGTAAGAACCCTGCTATTGTAATATCTGATGCCTATTATTGATCTACAAACAGGTACATTGTGTCAGGCGTATATCACCCAACCATACTTGTTTCAAGAAACAACAGTGTTTTTGGGACATACCATCATCTCTAAAGATTACATTTTATATGCACAATTTGACAACATAGGACTGTAGTTTTTCCCTCTTGCGCTCCATAGATATCTTACTTATGTTACTACTACTGTCCTAAACTGCATGTTATGGGTGAAGGCTAAAATCCCGAGCAGTGAGTCTACGTCACGGTCGTAGAAGAACAGGTCTGGACACTCGCCTAGAAACTTGACCCCCTTGTTGTTTGGCTGTAGTTCGTCAAGTTACCGAGAATATTGTGTTTTATTGGCGCTGTAATCCGGGCGGTCGAGCTGTAACTCCGCCCATTTCCCTCCCACTAAGATAAACAATTTATAAACACGTGTTTGTTATCACTTTATGAAATACTTACTTCGCTCAGAATTTTAAATCATGGCTCCAGAATTCTTTATTTACTTTATAGTGTTAACAATGGAAGAAAGTGGGCGGAGTTGGTATCCGACCGCCCGGATTACAGCGCCAAAAAACACAACATTCTCGGTAACTTGACGAACTACAGCCAAACAACAAGGGGTCGAGCAAAATACATTGGTAGATAGGCGAGTGTCCAGACCTGTTCTTCTACGACCGTGGCATACGTTTACTTGACGCAACATACTTAAAATAAAACCTATATGTAGAGCGCAATAGAGGACTTTCTCCGTGCAGTGTTGCCACATTGTGCATGTAAAACGTCGTCGTACAACATGTTGGCACTTATATTTTCGTATCTAGTTCAGCGCAGGATTCGTGTGGTGTGCTTATTATGCGTATATTTCTGGACAACCTGTACACACACACACACCAACACACGTACAAAGACCTCAAAGCATTCTTGTTAACGTCGCATGCAGTAATTTATTGATCCTTCTCACAATAGTGCCGCCTCGCCGTACATTAACGTGATAACGGTACAGCACGAATGAGAACAAATAAGGCCCACTGCCCATTTTCTAGATGGACATATTAATTGTTGTCCCGCTATACTGTATATTTATTGATCATGATGTCACATACAGGTTTGATACGTTCTAATACTACGGCCGTAACTTGTTGAATTATTTGATGCTCGAATAGTTTGCTCATGTAGATTTGCTAGGATAAGCTTTTGTCAATGTTTAGTATCAATAGTGTTGTAAATAATTTTTTAATGCTGTATAAATAACAGTTTGTTTTTATATTACCATGTTAATTTTTCTATGGTTTTAATGCTACTTTTGGTTTCAATGTCTCTTTCCTTTTAAGGAATGGTTTTATTCTGAAGAGTTTTGTATTGAAATTTAAAAAGACTGTACTGTAACGTGGTCGGCACTGAACTTGCGAACTACAAATGTTTGTACTGTCTTGCGTAATTTTTCTCATTGTGCAAGGATTTCATCCATTTTAAATTTTGCCATTTCCAACAACATGTATTCATTAGCTTGGAAAATTATTTGTATCTTTAACAAAAATTTGATTAATTGTACTATTTTACGTCTACAAATTATGACATCATAAACACCAAATAAACCCCCAATTTTAAAATTTCTTTAGACCTACCTAACTCTTGCTAGAGAAATTGGCTTTTACAGCGAGTGCTCACTTAAAATGGTAGAATGCATTTTGGAAGGTAGTAAACTGTGATTAGGCCATTTTTTTTAATGTTTAGATAATAAAGAAGTTACTATTAGGAGATCAGTGCGTTGCCTGTAACATAATGTAAAGATGTGTAAGTAAATGTTAATGATTTAGCATATAGTTAAGTATTTTTTAAGCTAATTCACTGTAAAAATTAATTTCCCGTGGCAAATAACGCAATTGACAAAAAGTAATTTTCCGTACTTGTGTTTATGCAAAAAATGATTAAATACATAAAACAGCGAAAAGTATAAAAAGCCAATTTATGTTAATGACATTAAAAATATAATAGTGAGGAAAATTTTGTGAAATCTATTACTGTGTGGTAGGTTACTTAAACTTACTGAATCCAAGTAATGCCGAGAGTTAATATTTGTACTAATTTGTATATTTTAACTCTCGTGAAATTATTTATTAAACGAAAAGTGAGGTATTAATGATAATTATAAACTACTGAATAACATTATTGATTAAACGTTTCAAGTTACATGATGAAAACTAAATGATCGTTTTTCTGTTTGATTTCAACATACTACTGCAAAATATGTTATTATAAAATAAGTAACCACGATGCATTTTAGCATGAATTAAAATCAATTAATATAATGAATTTTCAGTGAGTACTTGATAAATGTTAAAACACGTTAAGGTATTGAATTGATTTTCAAAATTCATTCTCTAAGTGGGTTAAAAAAATTATCGTGTGTTCACTGATCCTTCATATCTCTTAAATACGTAGATATATTGAAGTACTGTTAGCTTCAGACTAATGCTCACGTAAACACTTTCTTAAAAAGCGATTTCAGGGTTTTTTGAAATACAACATTTAAGATGACGTAAAGACGTATAATGTTCTAGAACTTCTGAAAATAGATAAATAATGAACAAGTTGCCATCCTATTGAAACATAACATTTTATGCACGGAACTGTATACACAAATTACATTTTAGAAGAATTCTGACGACCTGGCGCAGTCGTTCGGAACGCTTGTTGGAGGCTTTGGATTGGAATTCTGTGTCCGGCAAGACGATTGGGAACTGCTATGATGTTATATGAGCACAAACTAGTGGAAGCTAGCAGAAGAGTTCGATTTCTATTTGAAGTGCACAATTACGTTGCTAAATGTTAAAAGAAACGCGAATGTTGCAGAGACGGTTACAATCTAGAAGACAGATTTGAACAATTAATTAAGTTCTTGAGAGCCGGTGATGGGAGACACGAGGGGGGTATAGAGCACTGCCTGGAATAAAGGGAGAGATAAACATGGAGATCTCCGAGAAAATCAGTATACCTGTGGCATAGTAGTACTGTCTCAATTAATTCCCACATATGAAAATTTGGGGGACGCATCTTGAACCCGGATTACAGTAATGTTAAATTTTAAACGAAAGCTGACAAAACCATGACAGATAACTACGACATAATATACGCACATTAGGGACAGCTGGCGGACTAAATTTTTTTTAACGCAGGATGTACAATAAGACTGTTAAAATATAGCAAATTAATGACGAGCGAAGGCATGAAGGGCATGATGGGGCCTGCTATGTTATTACATACAATTTATCAAGGGCATCTTGCATTCTTTTTTTTTTTCCTTTTATGCTTGAAATGTGTAATATGTTGTTAAATGTTTAAAGAAGTAATAGCTGGCCAAGCTACGAAGGGGTCAGTAGTTAGTAGTTGTCTAAATATTATTACTCGATCACTTTCTGGCTTTCCATGTAATATTGGGTACCACAACAATGTAAATTCTTACATAAAATATTAATTCTAAAGTGATTTCTGGGTACATAATAGCTCTCATTCTCTTCTTACAATAACTAACCCTCGTAATTAAAGACATATATCCAAAATCACAATAAAATATAACGACTTATATATATATATATATATATATATATATATATATATATATATATATATATATATATAGTTTTATTAATATTTTATTTACGTTGCCGTTCACGTAATGAGAAATTCGTTGATGAAAAACTTTTAAATTAAAGTGTTATAAGAAGGAAGATGACGTGATGATTTCAGCCAATCACTCTGTTTTATCATGTCATCTATGCCTGTACTCGACGAATGGTTTCCTGACATTTGTCTCTGTGTGCTTTCGGTGACACCTCAATAGATTACGCCTAACGCACACGTGAACGTATCAACGGGGCAAGTAATAAGTGAAAGAGAAGACATCGTAATCCCAGCCTTAATCGTTGAGCTAACTGTGTGGTTTCAGGTTGTTTTTCGTGTTCGTGTGATGGTATAAACAGTGTGTATCGTTTGTTCTTGTCATAACATGTGTGATCCAATTAAGCGAGGTGCAAAGTTTTCCATGAATGTTTTTAAGCTTACCAAAATGTACATTTAATACTTAAATTCACCAAGATTTCTTCGCCGAACAATTTAGTCACATTAAGGTCTTTGTAGAATATGCTGCGACATCAACACTGAGATAAAAATTACTAGCCAATCGGGGGCGAGATGCCGACGACGACACATACAGCTGCGACAGAACATACTCTAAGGCATCTGCGATTGTCGCTTGCGAAAAAGAAGAATTTTTAAAATAAACTAGCGCGGCTAGGATGGAGGATAATAATACCATTGCAAACAAACATAACGGGACGTAGGTGTGAAAGGAAAACGATTTCGGCGAGATTTCGAGTTTATATCTATCGATTGGCTGATCCATAAGGCTGTGGCAAAAAAAAAGGGGGGGGGGTTGGCCCCTCACGAAACTGCTCAAAACAAACAAACCAAACAAGTGCCAAGTAAAGTACTGACAAATATTACCTTAAACTTTTCCTAAGACCACACAACATTTACAACACAATCATGGTTAAAAGATTTTGTGTTGCAACAATGCATAGAAAAGTAATTTATAAAATAAATAGTAAATTAATTCTAGTTTTTTAATTCCAAAACGGTTTGTGCTCTTTAGTTCGTTATTCATTAAAATTATTGCATGTGTTTCAGAACAAAGGTTTTCAATTTTTAAAACGTAATTTATAATTAAAAATATTACAATGTTTAAAGCGGCATTTTCAATTTTTTTTTTTTGGTTCGCAAACACCTTAAACAGCACCATTTTGCACCTTACAATCTAAATTTTTACGAAGAGGACCCCAGGATCCCCCCTTTTTTGCTTGCTACGTGGATATTTTTACTTTTCAAGACATTTCCTCCCCCTCTGGAGCTAGAGCTGAATCCTCCTTCCATCACGGCTTTTACAAACAAACCATAACAAGCGTCAATTTAAGCGTTCATTTGTCTCATTTAGCTTCCATTTTTCTGATAGAAGCCCCTCTGAGGTATGACACGCACCTTCGCTGCCGCAGTGATATAAAATACAGCTACGACATTTTGTTTACGGTGATCGTAAATCGTACTGCGTTTCCCAAAATTCTTGAAACACATTTTACGTACTGCACATTCTTTAAAATTTTAATGTAGTGAACTTTCGTTTGAAAAAGATATCATTAAAATACATCCTTTCAAATTTAATGAGTTACAACATTGACTCCCCATTAAACTATTCAGGATCAATTTGTAAAAGAAAAAGTTAACTGTTATACTTTCAGCCCACCTCCATGAATTTTACATTTTATTGGGGTATATTTTTCATTAAATAAAAATAATCGAACCAGTCTGTCTCGTATATTGACGTCTAAGAATTACAGTTTGATTGATTCGTACAAATAAAAAACTTGCTCGCTTATACAGGAATGAATTATTTCAAACTAAAATAAATGTCAATACCTACCTCACAAAATCTATAAATCATCCTAAGAACGCTTTTTCATAATGTTGTAAAAATTTGCAAGAAATTAAGTAAAAATCACATATTTTATTTGCTGCCACCCCTCTAAATTTTATAAGCTAACTTTGGTTGGTCATTCATCTAAACAAGTAAAGGCAAGACTTTTATTTAGTATCCTTACTAAATTTTCTGTAAAATATTTTGTTGCTTATTTCATTTGTGCAACTCAAACACCGGCCGTGTTCCAACTAGCACTTTTTGTTAATACCGTGGTCACCTAACCCGATTTTGTGTACGATATCTAACGCGCGTATTTTAATGTTTTGTGTTTCGTTAACCACCCACGAAAGTTCAATTGCCAATTACCAAATTTTAAACCCCAAGCCACCGCTATATAATTGCAATAAGCAGGGAAATAGCATATCCCATAGTTTTTTAATTATATTAAACTTAATTAAACTATTTGTAATCTACTTTAGCACTCGCAATTCAGGCCTAGCATGATTTTACGAGCAACATATAAAACATTTTCCAGCTTCTACAATGACACACAAGGTAGTCGGACAAACTGCCAATAAATGACAGTCGAGGTGTTCCACTTGGAAGCTTACAAAAAAAAAAGCGCTGAAGTCCTAATGCCATCTCCAAAGTGAGCTGGAACACGGCCGCCGTAAAATTTTTACTCTGACGTGTCATTTTGCAAATAATAATAATAATAATAAATTGCTATATAATATGGCATGTCACAGGGAGGGAGGTTGTACTGCGCCTGTCATGAGTTCATGGCACACAGTCTGTAGAGATGTAGCGGCAAAAACAGATAAACAGATATTGTAACTACTTTTTGATAAACATGGCAGGCGTGCGAATGAGGCTTGAATACTTGTCCTTACCGCACTGACTTTCTCTCACATAACCACAGTATTTTAACTTCCCGACAGATATATTAGTTGCATTTTGTATTCGATATACAAAGATAATGCACACTTTCTTCGCTACTTTCCCAGTTACTCAAGCTGTACCAAACAAACTACATACTCAGTGCACTTCTATACGCCGGCTGCCTGTGCCACAGTATTATGACCGGTGCTGTAGTGCGTCTCAACAGTTGTCAAGGACTACACAGCCGTAGTTCGCCTTTCTCTCGCGGTACTGTTAGTAGTTGTTGTTACGGTCGAGCAGAAGGCGATCAGCGAAATATAGCAGATGAAACATGCTGGAAACATCAACCCAACATTTTCATGTCTCTCTTCCCCCTTTTTCCTCGTTTAAAAACCCGTCGAATTTGATAGAAATATTAAAAAGAAGTAACATTTTTAATTTGTGATGAATACGTTAAGGGTCCCGCCTCCCTGGCTGTTGAACTTCGCTGCAGTGGGTTATAAATATAAGTTTACAAGCTGTCCCTTTGCGGCTTCGCTCGTGTGTACTATAGAAAAGACGAACTAACTTTTAGTTACGTATTAATTGATTGTGTTACTATATTCTCTGTATATCTTTAAAACAACAAATACAAACAGCTTTATCCAATCCACTTCGCTGAGCGTACTTTAACTGCAGGACATCATTGTTATTAAATCATCTTTATCTCTATATATAAAAATGAAAGCTGACTGACTGACATATCAAACTGCAGCCCAAACCACTGAACCAATAATCGTGAAATTTTTTGTGGGGGTTCCCTTCAGGTCGTAGGCGAGCACTAAGAAGGGATTTTTCGAAATTCGACCTCTAAGGGGATGAAAAGGGATGAAATGTGTTTACGAAGAAACATCGATAGAGGTTGAACCCGACGGCCTATCATTGTGATTTTTACTTTAATAGGACACTCGTAAAAATGCATATTAGCCAATTTAAGGATTTTTCGAAGTTCAACATTTAAGGGGCTGAACAGACTTTAAATATGTTTCTAATAAACTATCGATATCTATCGAACCCTTCGGGATAGAGAGTTGATATTCACTTCAAAATATTGCTTACGTAAATACCCAAAAAGTAGTTTTAGGTTTTTTTTTTTTTAATTCGACCCCCAGGCAGTGAAAAGGGGCAAAATGTGTTTTTAATGAATCGTCTATATCTTTGAAACACAATTGGCTATCGTCGTGATTTTAACTTTAATTGGTTACTTTTACAAACGTCTATGAGAGCACTCAAATACGTTTCGAAATTCCTTATTTAAAGGTGTAAAAATACGTGATATGTGTTTTCGATTATCCTTCCATATCTATCGAATCAATCGAGATATCGAAGGGCTCTTTGCTTTAAATTGGTGCTTTTGTAAATATCCCAAGTACCATTTAATATATATTTTCTGAATTCGGCCCTAAACTGGTTAAAAAAGAGGTAATATGAGTTTTCGACTCACATTCGATATATATCGATCCCATAGTTTTTTATATAGCGACGTGATTTTTGTTTAGGATTGATGCTTACTCAAATACCTAAAAAGTAATTTAAGGAATTTTCGAAATTCGCCACCTAAGGACGTGAAAAGGGGTGAAAAGTGGTGAAAAGCGTTTTCAATTAATCGTCGAAATATCTTGAACCAAGCGAGCTAATGTTGTGTTTTTTACGTTAACGAGATACCAATAAAGTATTCTAAAACGTGATTCAAGGGTTTTTCGAAATTTACTCTCTTAAGAGGTGAAAAGACCTTGAACGTGTTTTAGATAAATCCTTTATATCTATCGAACCCGTCGAGATATACAATTAATTTTTTCTTCAGGATGATGATTACATAAATTATCGCAAAACGGTTTCCAGATTTTTCGAAATTCGATTTCTCAATACTGTGCAGGGGGTGAATGATCGATTTTGATTCGACTGAACAGGCTAGCGATGTGATTTACACTTCAGTTGGATACTTATACAAATGTCTAAGATCTAAATTTAAAATATTTCGAAATTCGACACCCAAAAGGGTGAAAAAGCACAAAATTTGTTTTCCATAAACTCACGATATCTATCTAACCAGTAGCGATATTGAGGTGTTGTTCGCGTCAGAGTGATGCTTACGTAAATATTGAAAAAAATATGTATGTAATTTTTTTTCTTTATAAGAAACGTGATTATTAAGAATAAAACGTAGTTGGTCAATAATCAAGGCAGACGATCCGAAAAGCAGGAACGAGCAGCGAGAAACATCCTATACAGGAGTTTCACTCTAAAGTAACCTATCGAGACGTGGTGTTGTACAACCTCTATGAGCCCAGGACACAGATATAAATATTTTTAATAAATTTTATTTTCATGAATTATTTCGACGTTACGTGACGTAGTTGTTTGTTACTCAGGTCTAAATTCAGGGAGGTTCTGGACTCGAATTCCGTTAAATGCTGTGTGCGAACGTTCAATTCTGACACACAAAAACTACAAGGCAGATCGAATTAGTGCAATTTACATGTAGTCTTTAAAAGGGGTAAAATTGCAGTTCGCTTTCCACTTAGGTTCCTCTACAATATCAGCTGACATATCGTCGGTATACTGCCAAAAGTGATTAAGTCATAAACGCTATTTCGTTTAAAAACCATATTAAATTGTAGATATTAGTAAAAATTTGGTATGTTACTATACTGTGACACAACAGTACGAAACGACGAATAGACTTTAAACTTGGGCAGTTGTTCGTGAACAACATACCTATACGTATTCCTAGCATTTTTATAATTTTATCTCATTTTGACTTTGTCACTTTTGGCAGTAAACCGACGATATATCATCTCACTAATCTCAGGTTTGGGGCACCAAATACGTTTCCGCGAAACCTTTACCGTCTGACACTTTGTAATGTCAATAAAGTTAAAGTGAGTATTTTGAAAATATATAATTGAGGGCACCGTCATCAATGGTTGTACACAGAGTAAACAGATGTTTCTCGTTCGATTAACCCCTTACCTTAGGTGTCTGTAACTACCCCACAACGTCAAATTGGTAGAGCTATAAATAAGGCCCAGGCGAAGTCACTGTTAGTGGCAGGGACAAACTTAAGACTGCTTTTCGCGTGGACAGTTATAGCTACTTATCCTGCTGCATAATTAGTTCAACTAGCCGCTTGGACATTCTAACACTTGGGGACTGAAGTACCAATCTTGTATACAAAGAGGTTTTTAAATTAAAGTAAATATTATCAGTTACGAATAGTACTCGCGAGCAAAGCCGCGGGGTACTGCTAGTTTCTCTATAAAATAGCTGCCCGGCTGCGGCTGTTCCTGCGTGAAATCATGTAATATAAACAGTAATTCTGGATCACGGCCGTAGAACAACAGGTCTGGACACTCGCCTGGATATTTGACCCCCTTGTTGTTTGGCTGTAGTTCACCAAGTTACCGAGAATATTGTGTTTTATTGGCGCTGATGTTACGGCGGTCGGACTAAACTCCGCCCACTTCCTTTCCGCTAAGATAAACAATTTATCAAAACGTATTTTTTATCAATTTAGGAAATACTTTCTTCGCTCACA
>PNEQ01129100.1:0-18231 GCA_003012365.1 Medauroidea extradentata
GAGCTGTAGCTGGTCATGGAGATGTTATCCCGCCCACTACTACAGTACGTCACAACACCCAGGCCATAGAGCATAAGACGGTAGACTGGCCCGCCGCACCTAGAGTCACGGCCGCCGTGATATTTATCCGCACCCGGCCCGCGTATACTCACTTTCAGCCACACGCAATTTCCTTCACGATTCTTGTAACTGCCTAACTGTTAAGGGGCCTCCCTAGATGGCTGCGTTTGTGTGTGCGAGGCAGGAGCGGTAAGAGTGCCGCTAAACGGCGTATGTAATGTATTATCGCCCCTCCGCGCAAGCCACTCAGCTGGCGTGCAGTACTTTACTATTATCCTTGTTCCTATGAAACTTGAAGCGGTGACCACATTATTTTATTTGTGGGCAGTATAGATCAAAGTCGAACGCTTGACAGTGGCGTCGCGTGGAGTGTTCCAAGGTGTGCGGTGACCAGCAGTGACTATACACAACACTGAGGTGTCTGAGGAACCATTTGACCTGTATGGTCAGGAACACTCCACAGCCAGTAGCGTACAAGAGGCAAGGTACGAATTATCCTATAATTAGAGACATGCAAAATTCGCGTAATCATCTGCTAGCAGGCTAAACTTCACTTTCCTATACATAACAGACCATAATCTGCGATACAATTGGCCACGGACTTTAATGTGTAGGGCCACGATTTTGTCGCGAAAAGATTTTTGCCCCACTTTGTTTCAGTGACTCGAGTGCACATCGGCAGTTCTGTTTCAAGGTTATTGGCAGCGTGTTTATGTTCAGACACGTTTCTCATTTGACTGCACCTATCAGAATAAGATTATTGTGACTCCTTACGTCTGTAATTTGCCAAGGCCAGTGAGAGTAAAATCACCCAACCACAGGCGATCTAGCAGAGCTGCAGGTGTGCACATGACGCATCGAAACCAAATGTTGCAAAAATCTTTTCGCCATAAAATCGTGGCTCTATTAATGTGTTGTCATTTACGTGTGTTACGTCTTTACAGAGATTGGCCTCTCTACCGTGTAAGCATTCTCCGCGGCAAGTCACGACAATATCGGCCAGTGGGAGACGTCGAACGAGCCTATAGTCACTTGGAGTCTAGTCAGGTGCCAGAAAATAACGCGAATTCTGCATGTCTCTACCTATAATATATACACCTTGGCCTCTGCAACAACACAACTGCTCAAAGCTGCTAACACCGCACGCCTTGAAACACAGCCACGCTACGCCACTGATGTTTCTATAGTTGTGTTCTTCGAATCCGATTGGTCATCTTCCACATATGGCAGTCTGAAAATTCCACTTTTGGCCATTTCGAGGTACCCGAAAATGATGTTTTTAATAAACGTGCCGAATTTTTAAAACTATACCGACATAGTTTTAAGTGTGAGTTCTTTTCGTAGATATAAAATTATAATGATAATTAAATAGTTTCCTCAAAAAAATAATAGCCGTAACTCGCTGCAACGCATTTGAAGCGCAGGTATGGAGGCCTCTTAAGAGTAGTGTGTACCGGATTCAAATTTCCGTGTTTGACGCGTGGGAACAGCAGAGCGATAAGAGCCAGAGTAGCACTCTCGACGAGAAGAATATCGCCTCTATTCACAGCGGGCCAAACTGGCGTGCAAGGTTAACGTTTTAGTCTTTTTCGTATAGGACTTTAAGCGGTGAACCTAAAATTGTAGTTTCGGATAGTATGAAGTAAAGACCAACGCATGCCTCTCGTTTTGCAGTTTACGAGTTCAGGTGGTATTTTCTGAGTTAGGCCAGTCTGAAAAAGCCACTTTTAGCTATTTTGAGAGGTCCGGAAATCATGTTTATAACGAGCGTGCTTGAAAAAAAAACATAGAAGCATAGTTTCAAGTGTGTGTTATCTTTGTAGGTAAACGTAATATGAACAAGTTAAGCGGTTTCGCGTAAAACGGAATACGTGAGACACGCTGCAACAGCGCCAGGCGAAGTAGTTTATTTATTTATTGTTATATTCTTGCAAAATACTGAAAACATTTTTAACAAAATGCTTTGAAAACCTTCAACACCAGCAGCAGCCATACGAAGCACCGTTCGTTCGCAAATAAATTATTATTATAATCATCATACGTTTTGGGTTATTTCCATAAAATTGGCGAGCTTGGGTGCAAAAAAACTGAAAAACTACAAGATTTATTGCTAACAAAAATATTACGATATATTTGTCACGAAACAGTGAAATTATTTCATTGAAAAAAATTGTTTTTTCCATAATCACTGTGAAACTACCAGGATGTTTGCATAGGTACGGCCGTTACAAACCTATTGGAAAACTGCTCACCGCGCATTAATGATGTCTGCTTATGCTCAGCATTCAAAGTACGTTACACGTGTGTACGCCTATTTCAGGTTTATCACTACTCATTAAAGCATATTTTCTAGCGGCAAAAAAATTGAAAAATTGGGTGTTTTTGCGGTACATTTTTAGGTATGGAAATCTTTGCTCAGGATATATTAAAATGTATAGGTATACACTTTTAGCTTTAATATTACGTCAGAGAATGACAAAGACTGACTGCATGCTAGGTCAGTGACTTGCGTCTAGTGGCTATGATGGGGCGTTGTTGATATACAGACGAAAATGAAATATGGCAGGTTGATTGTTGGGCGTCAAATCAACTGTCAAACTATGCGCTGTAAAAAAAGTTTGTACTTTTACAAAGAATATATTTGAAAAACCAGTTTCCAAACAAATTCCTTGTAAAACTACAATGGTTGTCTTTGTAATAAAATACCAAGTTAATGTTCGTAAAATTACAAGGAATATCCTTGTAGTTGTACTTTCAATAACGAAATAAATTAATTAAATGCATACTGTATTTCATAAATAACACTGAATTTATTTATCAAATAATTTTTGAATCAAGGACGTTTACATGAAATTATTTTGAAAATAAAAACAATAGGAGGCGCTAAGTTCCGAACCACTCTCCTTGCGCATCCACGCATCTACCCCTAGACCACTGTAACTTCTATACTGTTTAGTTTTTATTTAACTGTACACCTTCAATGTACAGTTCAGTAATAATTATTTTTTATTTTAAACCATACAAATAATATAAACATTCAGTTTATTCCAGAAAAATTCTTTCCAGAGGACGTGATCTTTGCATAAGTAATTTCCGGCGACCTATAACTCTTTCTAAGTTTTATTTCCAAGCAAGCAAAATCCTTTTAACATTACAAACCAATACTTTTACAAAGTAAAATTTTCAACAATTAGATAAGTTTGTACCACTACAAGGAAGTACCTTGCCACATTTTACCAAAAAGTACAGTGCAGGAACTATCGGTATATAGGTACAAAGAATCCGTTCGTAGTATTACAAAGTTTACCTTTGTATCTGTTTGAACTAATAACTACACTAAGAAAATCTAAGACATCCTTTGCACATTTTACAAATATTTTTAGTGTGTTGTTATTACTATAAGTTAATATTTTATTTCGTATATTATTAAAGAAAAATTGGCATGTGTAGTTCTGAATTGACTATTATATACATTCCTGGCTTTAATGGTAGTATAAAACTGCCAAAAAAATAGCAGCTGTTTTAACTGTGTTTTGAATGCAAAATTACAGCGGGGTAGACTTGTGAAGTTTTGAATGAAAACACCAATCATCGCCTGATTGTTAAACAGGACATGTAATTTTCTAACTATAACTTGACTATGCTCTGTGTAACTTACGAACATCATAACATGTTTAACTTTGTCATCGAAGGGAGCCTACTGTCATCGTCTGTGTTATATTCCTTGTGTTGTGTTGTCTTGTTTACAACCATTTATGTCGCTGTGTTCATTTATGTTGTCCTACCTGTCTTTGTTCATGAGTGTCGCCATTTTCATGCACCTCGTTTGATCCTTGCCTGTTCCGACTTTCCTTTTCCGTTTTTTTTCCTTGTTTCCATTATATACCGACTGTTTGTTGGCTACAGCCATTTCTGGTTTCCTTTGTGTAGTTCATGTGTTTTATGTTGCTCGTTTTCTCGTAATTGGTTATTTTATGTAATTGTGTGTTTCCTGCGACTAAACATTCGCTAGTCAATGGCATACAAACAACCAAACACAGGTTTTGGGGACATTTTTGGCTTTAAAAGTTTGCTCCTTGTACACTCTGGACTCGCATTCGGGAGGAACCGGATTCGATCTCCGGCTCCGGCCATCCTGATTTCGGTTTTCCATTGTTTCCCGAAATGACGCCAGTCGAATACTGCAATGGTTCCTTAACAAAGGCCATGGCCGACTCCTCTCCCAGCTCCTGTCATTATACCAAGTTGTGCGTCACCCTCTATAATGACCTCGCTGTCGACGAGACGTAAAGCCCACTTACCTAACCTTTGCTCGTAATTTGTACTGTATGGTTTGCGCTACACTGAGGAATATATCCCGAGCTAAGGTTAATTCTACTACAGGTTAGAAAGATCCGTGTTCAAAGTTTGTCACACGGAAAATTTCCACCGCATGAGCGCTGGTATCGGTAATGGGTGCAAACTGACCAATCACAGAGCTTTCCTGCATAAGTTACATGACGTTGATAATTTGAAACGCAAAATTGGTTTATTTTCACTTTAAAATTAAGGTAAATGACTTCCGTCATTTTCAAGCCTATTAAAACTTAATTAAATGACTTCTGTCATTTCCAAGCCTATTTAAATTTAATTTTACTATTGTTTCGTATTTTTCTCGACCCTTAGCGATAGCAGCGAAATGGCGGCAAAAGTTTTCCCTGTGCCAAGCTCACCCATAAGAAAACACGTTTTCTTTCTTACCTGTAGTAGAATTAACCTTACCCGGGGAAAAGGTCTAAGAGTTTTTGTTTCCTGCGTGGACAGAGGTGTGTGCGGGAAGCTAGCCACAAACAATCGTAGTTGGCGCGGGATAAGCGCAGACAGACAGGGAAATGCGGGTGCCCGCAACTGGTCGACTTGCCACGTGGCCCTGGGTGCTCTCTGCTGCGACACGTGCTCCGACTGTACAGCTGCACACATATACAAGTCACCAGTGGCGCCTCGTATGTTGTTGCCAGGTAGGGCACAAGTTGCAGAGAACTGTATATGGTTGTGCGCTACAGTGGTGAAGCATGGATGTGCTCCAAGGCAAGCAGTATGATATCCTACTATACATTTTGAGCAGGTTACAGTTGTGTTGCTGACACCTATGTTTATTACTAGAGCCATGAACATTTGGCGACAAGAATTTTTCCCCAGTTTGTTCCAGTGCCTTACGTGCACATCTGCAGCCTTGCTTCATAGTTATTGGCAGCGTATCTTTGTGAAGAGACGTCTCTCATTTGACAGTGCCAATCACAGTAAGGTTACTGCAACACAACACGTACGATATTTGCACGTTGAAGCCCAATACACGTCACTGCAAGTCACACGGTTTCACAATATTCACTGGGAATGAGTGAGAGATTTTGGTCAGCGCTCAACATCCAGGTTTTTAGCTGGTGAGGGGTGACATTAGGCGAGTATGAAGCAGTCCCGGAATGAAGGGAGAACCCTGAAAAAAAAAATAAACCGCCGATCAGCTGCTTCGTCCGGCACGATTCCCAAATGCGAAATTCCGGGGACCGACTGCGTCGGGCATCGAATCCGAACCGTCATGGAGGAAGACGAATGCTCTGACCATTCAGCCGCCGCAGGCCCCAACATTCACTGGCAAACTACTTGCAATACCTGCACGAAATAATACAGACATCATTTTTAAAGCATCACGAATGTTTTAGTACACTATTTATGGCTATTTAGAGGTCGCCGAACAGCGTGCTGAAGCTTCGGCCGTTGAAAGTTTACTGAAAACTATTTAGCGTGCGACCGTGCGTGAGTGATGTCTGCTTAGGAATACACGCGTTCTAAGATCGTTATACGCGTGTACCCATGTTAACTGCTCCAATGATCTGTACAAATTATTTTCACACTGCCGAAAATGGAGAAAGTCTTGTGTTTCTTGCGGTCCTCTTTTGGTGTGTGAATCTATGCGCAGAAAATTTTAAATGGTATAGGCGTGAAAATACACATTTATCTTTAATATTAGCTAGACTAATAATACGATAGGGTAAGCTGACTTGCGCCTAGAGGCTAGGGGAAGGCGTGATGTGCGTTTTGAATCGTCCTTAACGCTTTCGCTCTTCCACGCCTCCAATGCGCGCACTATGTCCACCAAGACTGCCACCTTAACGGCATTCAAATGGAAAAAATGTATATTTTTGTACTTGTACGACATAATGAGTTTTGTAGACTTAACTCGTAACCACATTTTTCACTGCGGAAATTAATTTTACTCTCGCAGTCTTCCCAAAGCTGCATGTCAAATCACCATTTTCAAGTTACGGGAACATGCAAATACCTAGAACCAACTGACTAACTCGAATTCAATAATCAACACTGAAATTCGATATTATACGCCATATGTTAACGATTTAGAAACACAAAACTAAAATCCATTGTATTTTTTTTATTCTGGAAATGACTGCATTTTTTAAAAATACAAAATGATTACGTGAAAATTGGACATAGTTTAAATAACGTTTCTTTTACCGCGATAAGTTTACACTTTTTACAGTCACGTCAAATCACTTTAGCTCAAATTCACAGCCGTGACAGTATCTTTCTGACAATTCTGTTTCTCTCCGCCAATTGCAGACAGACGTCCATTACCTAAGTAGCTCAAATCTGATTGGCCAGGTCAACTGGGAAACACTTAACTTTTCTTGCACATATGAAGTGAAGAAATGTTGGTCGGCACTTTACGTCTGAGTCTTTAGCACTGGTGAGGGGTGGCACGATTTATGAAGTAGCGCCAGAATTAATGGGAATGGGGAACGGGAGATCCAGAGAAAACCCGCCGAAACATTCCCAAATACGAAAAATCCGGAGACCGTTCTCGCCGAGGATCGAGCCCGGATCTCCTTGGTGGGAGGCGAGTGCCCTAACCACTGCGCCAAACAAGGTGCTCCTCTTGCACGTATACGAACTAAGCTTATTATCTGCGTGAGTATTTACTGCAAAATATACAATGATTACTAAGGACAGGAAAATTTCTCGAATTCGATTACCTGCATGCTAGAATCCATTATCCTATGTATACTTAAGCCCTGTCTATTCGTTCATTGTCTGTTGTTCCACTGAGCAGCAGCTAGTGAACAAATAGTCGGGACTTGAGTATGCATAGGATAATTGATTCTAACATGTAGGTCATTGAAATCACGAAAGTTTCTTGTCCCTAATGATTACAGACAACTGAAGTGATAACAGCATCGCGTAATAAAGCATGTGTTCCGAAGGGATCGACTAAGCTCAGCTACGCATCTAGAGGTGCGTGAATTTCGCATATTCATCTGGAAGCAGTATATATTTCTCAGTTCTATACATGCACTGGCAAAACTCGAGTATCCATTGTCTTCCAACTGCGTACAAGCGGGTAACACGTGATAGCGCTGTGAATTATTTACTTATTTATAGATATAGGAAATTTCGCAAAAAGATTTTTGCAGCACTTTGTTTCAGTGCCTTACGTGCGCACCTGTATCTCGGCTTTGTGGTCAGTGATCGGATGCCGGAACACCC
Source organism: Medauroidea extradentata (assembly GCA_003012365.1). Lineage (NCBI taxonomy): Eukaryota > Metazoa > Arthropoda > Insecta > Phasmatodea > Phasmatidae > Medauroidea > Medauroidea extradentata. The sequence continues at coordinate 7,600 of PNEQ01129100.1, forward strand.
AGCTTCTGGAGGTTAAACCCGCAAATCACAGACGTGATGTGTCACAGTTATCCGTGTACTGATTGGCACAGTCAAATGAATAACGACTATGCACACACACACTGCCAATAATCATGAAGTTGAGCTGCAGGTGTGCTCGTAAGACACTGAAACAAAGTGAGGGCAAAAAATCTTTTCGCCAAAAATTCCTGTCCCTAGCTATTTACTACTGGCTTGCTATAGTCAAATGTGAGCCGAGACAACCTTCGTCCAGTCACAGAAGTTACACAGAAGTATATGGTATTGGCGTTCAACCTGACCTAGAATATATTAACTATAAAAAATGAATTGTTTTAGTGGTTGATTACTTTCCGTAGACTTGCCGTACATTCCTATACATCTACATCGCGTATTCAAACATGTCATGCAATTAATAAGGTTTTCTAATCTACGTAGAATGAACTGTCGTAACGTAAGTCGTAAACAACATAATAAGCACACTGGAACTAAAGATTACTATAACAATACGCTTATCGTATATAATTACAGTCTTAAGGTACTGACACAAGATCAATGTTGTGCACTGGCAAACGAAGTTTCACCTACATATCTTCTTGTATATGATTATCCCAAGGTCTTTACTGAAAGCACGTTCTTTATCTTCCTGTCACCGATACGAAAGTTTATTTTTTACTGACATTTCCGTCACGTGACGTAAACGTTCGTCAGTTTTTCCAATAGGAGTTCTGCTCAAACTGTCGCCATAATCTACTAATATAAAATAACGTCTTTCGAAACACTATTTTCCGTACACATTCTAGGTGAGAATACTTTAAAGCCACTTAATTTAATTTTATTATTATTTCGATACTAATCGAGACGTACCACACTCTTGCACAAAAGCTAACCTGCCTCTGAAAAATCCACTTAATTAAATTTTATTATTATTTCGATACTAATCGAGACGTAACACACTCTTGCACAAAAGCTAACCTGCCTCTGAAAAAAGGTTACTCCACATTTAAAATAAGAGCACGTTACGCAGCGAGCAAAACTTATAGATAATTCGAATTTACAATTTGAATTCAAAACCAATCAGTACACTGGTTGTTGTCCAAGTCTTGTGATGCAAATTACACTACGTTAAGGGGAAGTGTTAAATAATTTTCTTGTATTTTCTGTTTTTCAAATTGTATTATCAAAATTTTCTCTTCGACAAAGCATAGAATGTATTCCTGATAAACTGCTTGACTTATATAGTCTAATAACTGAGTATTTCATTATTATGTCATACAGAATCATTAAAAAAGAATCACTGGTAAACTTTCAAGAACGATTACAAGTCCAATATAAGATGAACACAATGAACACATAACAACTAGCTGTCCCGTTGCGGCTTCGCCCACGTGTACTTTATAAAAGAGTAACTAACTTTTAATTACGTATTAATTGATGGTGTTTCTGTATATCTTTAAAATATGAAATATGAAGCTAGCTGTTAAATAATACAACAAACACAAACAACTTTATACAATCCACTTCGCTTAGCGTATTTTAATTGCAGAACCTCTTTGCTTTTAGTTCATCTTTATTTCTCTATGAAAATCAAAAACTGTCTTTTGTATAGCAAAAACCATATCGATTGCAACTTTTGAGCTATTTCTCCGTGGTCAGTATCCACTTTTCGAGAGTTCTGTAACATTTTACTACTTTTCACACCCGTAATTTTTCGAAAAATCGTGAGTTCTGTTTTTAGCTATTATATAACTTTCATTTTAAGGTAAATACCAGCTCGATATCTCAAATGGTTCAGGAGATACGAAAGATTATTTCAAAACACGTTTCTTCTTTTTACCGGCTTTCAAGGACGAATTTTGAAAAATCCTAAAACCACTTTTTAGACAATTACATGAGCACCATTCGATGCAAAGATCACCTTGATATCATAAGTGGTTTAATAGAAATAGAGGATTTATTGGAAACAAATGAAACGGCGTTTCACCCCCTTAATTTCCGAATTTCGAAAACTCGAAAAATTATGAAATATACATTTGCTTAGGCAATGTTTTGAAGTAAAAATATTAACAATATATCGTCAGGTTAGAGAGTTATCGAGACTTTCGTGAAAATGCGTTTCGCCCCTTTTCACCCCTTTATTTTTCGATTTTCGAAAAAACCTTCCTTAGGGGGTGCCTACAAACACTTCAAAAAGTAAATAATAAATTAAGCAGGTGATTCCTTGTACGATTTCAAGCTGCGTGGTGGGAAACATTTTATCGTTAGTGAGGCCAAAACAGCCCAGAAAATAAGACGCGAGGCTTAACCTGGCCTTTACGGTATGTGCTCCGACGCGACCGAATAAAACAACTTGCCAGCCAATCAGTTATGACGTCAGCGCGACAAAAATCGCGAATGCGATGCAATTTCCGAATAGAAAGTATTTATATTTTATCCACGTCGCAAATACGACAAAGCGCAAAAACTGGAAAATTAAAATAGTTTTTGTGGTTTATCGTATTCGCGCCAATGTAAAGCAAGCATTACTCGTTCCCTCTTACGTCATGTTCCAGTCGGCAGAGAGTAGTCTGCCTCTACACGCCGTCTACAACTGCACCTTTGAATCCAGTAAATAAACTGTAGCTAGGTTTTAAATAAGATTATAATAAACTCTTTACGTACTTGCGAATCATTGGACTTAACTGGCAAACAGTCGCAACTCTAGTAGAAAGACTCAGACATCTGGTGAGTTGGTAGTAAATGGCACTTATTTATTTTGCGAAATATATTTGTTTGTTACTATACGAGAATTATAACCTTCTTAAGCAAACGTACACTTGTGACTATTCTGACACGTGGGAATGACATTAGTTTCTGAAAATACGTAAAATTAACAAAACAAAGTAAACATCAACGGCAGACGTAACGGCAAGCAATTTTCTATTTTACTTATTTTAAGTATTAGCCGTGTGGCAGCTGAACTAGTGTCCAAAATAACGAGAATTTTCAGTGTCGCATCTCGGCCGTAGCGTCGCGTCTGTCGCCAGCATAATATCGGCGAGGTGATGGGTCGCTATGTATGTACTTCCTAACCTTAGGTTGCTCAGTGTGGAGTGGTGAATGTATGCACACGCACGGCACGTGGTGTCACGCACACATATACAGTCGCGTGTTCTTGGGACCTCGCCCCCCAGACTGACGTCACTATACACGGAGGGGCACACCCTCCCCTTGGCTCTGAGGGTACCAAGTACCGCAGCCTTCAATTTTAGCGGACGTTAAAATATTACTTCATCTGATCTGACTCCATGGTTACGTAAGTTACAAAGTGTTTCTTATGTTTAATTTCCTTGAATTGTCCAAGTGTTCACAGTGATTCGAAAAAACGCCTATAATTCAAGAAGCAGCTGTAGTAACAAACCATCGTATTTATAGGCTGTTTACGATAACGTGAACACTCTTGTACAACATTTTGTCTATAATAATAATAATTATTATTATTTTAAAAATGTTATATGTTGTGAAGACAGACATTAACTTTTGTTAGATGTATTTAATCTGTATACTTTGATTGATACAGATGTTTTTTTTTTATAAATAATAAATAGCGTTTGGGGTACCGATGGCAGGGTATCGTACTCCGAGCGCAGATTTGTGACTGGACGCTCGTAGGCATCTGCATATCCTGATATATGACATGAAATAAAGTCCTACAATGGAGAAGTGATGACATGAGAAAGGCGGGGGAAACGGGAGATCCCCGAGAAAACCCGCAGGCCAGCGACAATGTCCGCCACATTTCCCACGTGCGAAATGTCCGGACTGAACCCGCCAGGAATCGAACCCGGATCGCGTTGGCGGAAGCCCAGCGACCAGACCGCTCGAACACCGCGGCCCCCTGCTTTTTTACGTTAAAAAGATACTTGAAAGTATCATTAACCTGAAAGGAAACAATCAACTAGGTTTTAAAAAGTGCTCATTTTATTCTGGAACACTTATATACCAAGGGATTGACAAAAACTGCACAAATTAACTTTGCAGGACATTTTAATATAATTTATTCAGAACTAAAAGCATCAGATTAAAATTGTATGTTATATAAACGACAGGATTTCCCAAGTTTCTAAGCAAAATTTTTCTTGAGTAAAGCGTTTCTAAAGAAGAATCTCTGACGCCGAAATCTCGTACATTTAATTACGGCTCAAGAGATAACACGCTTAACTAATGCACCTTTCTGGGTAAAAGTTTGATCGTGCTGTTGGCAATCATTATCAAGGGTTGTTGTTTGGTAGTTTCTCCATGCTGACTTTCAAAAACGCGCAGATTTCAATTGGTGTTTTTGGCATTTATCTGTCTATCACACACACTTAATACTTTTCTTACGGCGGGAACACTGCGCACGCGTGTAAGGCTTAGTCTTAAGGGCGTAATTACAATGCATGCGCCAGTCAGTGTCGCTCGTAGCGCCTCACTGAATTTCGCCTCACAAACACATCTTTCACCAGGTGGATGCCTTAAGAAGTTTCGTAAAAAAAAAAAAAAAAAAAAAAAAAAAAAAAAAAAAAAAAAAAAAAAAAAAAAAAAAAAAAAAAAAAAAAAAAAAAAAAAAAAAAAAAAAAAAAAAAAAAAAAAAAAAAAAAAAAAAAACTCACGACTAACTTTGACGCACTTCAAGCCGTAGCGTCGATCATTTCCGGCGGTAAATAAGTACCAAACATTCTACCGCATTTCTTTGAAACGAATAACTACTTAAATTTTCCTCGGAACGAAAAAGCACATACTGTCAATTTTACAAATGTTCAGTCCCCCAATGGTTCACGATTCGCACCAGTTTGATGTTTATTATTCTCGTTGTTGCTGCATCTGTTATGTTGAGAGCTATTTAAAAAAAACGCCGCCATATTATTCATCGCACAGTTATCTCAAGCGAGTACAGATTTTTGTTCCATGGCAAATATGGCGGCCGTTAGTTATATAAAATCCACGGGACATGTGGAAGGGGTAGAAAATGAGCTATAAATTCTCGTACGTGCGATATATTCAGTTTGCACTTGGAAGTGCTGCTGCGCTGACCAGGACGATTTACGGGGAGGTAAAAATAACGTGAATGTTTTTTTATTTATGTTTATTTACATTGCCATAGATGTTACAGCGATAACGAACTGCAGGCAGTAAAAATCGGGAACACAAGTTGTTTTTGTCGTGATTAATTGCAGATGACAGCGAGAGCGGAGCAGCAGTGGAAGAGGTACCTGTCATACGAGAGCGTGTGTACACACGTAGATAGTTGCTGGGGTATTTATGAAGCAGCGGCCATGCGTGAAAATCTTCTCCTCCCACTTTATCCCTGCAACACGGCGCGAGGCCAGCTTATCAGCTGGAATAACGCGAACAAACTCCCGCGGGGTGCAAGTCCCGCCCCCCACTCACATTTCTCACACCCCTACTTCCCCCCACCCCTCGAACAGTCATCGGCATTCCCTGTGATGCAAGTCACAACCGCATTTCGACACCTCCTCTCGTCACATATTCACGCACACCTTTCTATCTCCCCTCCCCGCCCCTTTTACCACCCTCACCGACCATACCTGCCTGCTTTCCTACGGCGCTTATGAAAACTCACTCGCAGGAGTAGGGTAGGTTATCTGTCACGTGACCAGGCTTTGCTATTACCAAGCAGGGGCGTCATTTCAGGTTTTTCTTGGGAGGGGGGGGGGGCAAGATTTTTTTTTCGGCGACAGTGACCTTGTTGCATAGTTTTCATTAATTAAGCATGTATAAATTAGAAACTTTAATAATAAAACTTCAGTTTTATGTGCTCAAGTTAGCATTATTTAAATAACAAAAAAAAATTTATACACTTAACATACTAAATCCAGGGGGGATGCCCCCTTGCCACCTATCCTTAATGACGCCCCTGTTACCAGGATCTGATAACCGCCTGCAATGCTATTCGAGGTATTAAAATGACGGGAATAAGAAAGCCTACATAATGTTTATATTGTTTACACGAATTTATATCTATATTTAGTTATGATATTAATTACACATTCAAAATAGAAAAACACAAGTACTCTCATGATACCGTAGGGCTTGATAGTAACACACAACAGAAGGACTATATACATTTTCCGCGCAATATGTGTGTCGTCCTTTTGTTGTGTGTTACTATCAAGCCCCACGATACCGTATGAGTACTTGCGTTTATCTATTTTAAATATGCAACTAGTTGCCTAGCGACCTTTGTCTCTTCCTGTAATTATAATGTTAGTTTCAGTAGTTGACCGAGATACCATTAGTTGAGATTTTGAACACGCGTAAATTTACTTGTGGTGATATTTTATGCTACAAAAAACTTGAAATTTCGACTGGCCTACCCTCCCTCGTGAATTATCATAGGCGAATCTATTCCGACCTTGAAGCACGATTATCGTTCATGTACCACATAACCGTAACTATCGTACCACGCACCGAAAACTGCTCAAGAACTCGAGTTAAAGGGGCCTTATTACCTGCACTTCAAATGCGTTGCAGTGAATTACGGCTATTCTTTTTTTGACGTAATTACTAAACGTGCATTACATCTGTATGTCTACAAAAAGAGCACACACTACGTTGCCATGGTTTTAAAAATTCGTCAAATTTTACTAGAAACATCATTTTCGGGCCCCTCAAAATGGTCAAAAAAGGGTTTTCCAGGCTGCCGCATCATTGTCAGTAAAAATAGCAAACCGGAATTGAAAACCACAACAATAGAAACAAGCGTTAGACTTTGAACTATGTGCCTACAAATAAAATAATTTGGTCACCGCTTGAGTTCCATAGGAAAAAGTATACAACGAAAATCATGCAAGCCAGTTTGATGCGCTGTCAATAGAGGCGATATGCTTCTCGTCGAGCGCGTTACTGTGGCTCTTATTGCTCCGCTGTTCCCACGTGTGCAACGCGGTAGTTTGAAACCGGTACACAATACTCTTGATACTGTGTTAAATTGGTAAAGCAAAGAATTGAAACAGCTGTTAGTAATACATAGTACTGTACTTACCGTTCGATGATACGGTAGTAGGTTGACCGAAAAAGTCGAAACTTACCTGAAACAAACAACACACAGCTATTAAGAATAGTCATGTCGAAGCATTTAGCTTGAACAATGGTACGAATTCACATAAAGTAATATATGCGGGTCAGCCATCTATCACGATATCTCTTTTAGACAAAAACTACTAATACTTTGGTCATATCCCAATTTACATTATTAGCTCTTACATAGTGTATTGCAACTCGTTAAGGCCTCGCTCTTTAGTTTTGCAGCCGCAAATATTTTTTTTAACACAAATTAATACGTATATCAAAAATTCATTCTTATAGTTTTAACACTTATGTATCATCTTTTGTATCTAAATTTTTCTGTTACAATGCAACAAACGGATTTTTATATTTTTGCCCATGAAATATCACATTTTTTTGTCAAAATAAGCCAAAATGAAGCAAAATATTTTTTTTTGCTAGCAAACGTTACATTATTTTAAAAAAATGTCTGGCAAAAGTGTGTACTGAAAGACTGTACACAGTCTCAAATTTTTTCAAAGCATTTGTGTAAAAAAATATTCGAGTTATTTGCAATTGTTTGAAATAAATGAAAGAGCATGACTTTAATGAAACGTTCTAAAGTATCACTACATCGTCGCAAATGCTCTACTAATAATATTGTAAACCTAAAAGTCCTGATATATGCATCAATATTTGCAGCATGTGATCACACAGGCGGTAATAGGATAATCAAATTGCCTACTTCTCCCTTCAGGAATTCATTGACTGTTGACCCAGAAACGTTATTATAAAAACCAATTTTTTTTTCCTTGCGGTGAAATAAAAAACAAAATAACTCATCTTCAAGAAAAAAACTCTCAACTGCAACATAAATAACGTAATAAACTTAAAAAGTAAAATTCTGTGGTGTTCGGGTAAAGGGGTATTACTCGAAAAACGAGAAAAATGTGTTAAGTATGGGAGCACATTATACATGTTATTTTCTAGGTCTGGATAAAAGGCTATAACTCTAATAGTCATGAGAAAGAAAGAAATTAAATCTAGATGTTTGTATGGTCCATCATACACAGTATGTCTTCCAAACTTTCTTTTTCGATTTTCTCGAAACACAATTTTTTGACTTATCCCACTCTACCCAAACATCACAGCATTATGCTCCTGTAACTATGGCCATAGAATCCTATGCGAGATGTCTACAAACTATCCTGAAACACCAAACATCAAACGTAATCAGACAGATAACGTATAGGCTGTTCACTATAAACTGAGTCACTCAGCAGAACATTTAATTAATTAAAAATATGTTTCATTGGGATTATGTCTGTTAACATTTGAGAGTTTTGAAACATTTACACTGGTTTTTAGATAAATGCAGTTTTTCATATTAAAAATAATAAAAATAACTGCAAAACGGCCGAAAGAAAACTTTATGCAGTGCTCACTTTATCGTGAATGACCTATAATACTGATTGCATCAAGTGCCAAATAAGTATATCTGGAGAACCGGGGTTCAATTCCCGGCTCCGACTATGATTTCAGTTTTCCGTGGTTTCCCGAATCGCCCCAAGCGAACGCTGAAATCGTGCCTCGACAAAGGCCATGGCCGATTCCTATAATTCAAGTACTTCGACGAGTACACAGAATGTAATCACTAGCCTAACCAAATAAGTAAAAAAAGTATGCCACAATCCTGGGTTTTTTTTTTTTTTTATTTCAATGGTTTGTTCTCGGGTTTCAATTCCGACAGAGCCTGTACCTTATAGTAGGAGAGACGAAACCACTGTCGTAGATTCTTACGAATAGTCGTTCATGGCATCTACAGCTTGATCGCCTGAAGTTCTCAAGTTGTTTGCCAGTCACACGTGAATTAAAAAAAAAAACACTACTATTGGTAGCCGTAAACTGGAGGTTAACATCCTACACATACTCTCTGTATCAGGTACTGCCGCCTGGTAAACACATCGAAACTCTCATCCCCACGTCTCTATAGATTCAAGTGTCTGTTTTTATTGAACAGATACAATGAAAGTAAAGTATTGTTGAAAGAATCATACTTATGTTCAAATAGAGACATCAATCCAGCTTGGTTATAGGTACTACCTGGATTGTTCATAAAACAATTTGTTCTGTACAAGTAACAATTTGTTCTGTACAAGTAACAGCCTGTTCTTTAGAAGGAAGAAGTATTTTGCTCCTCCTACAGAACAGTCCAGATAGAACCGACGGCAAAACTTGATTGTTGTCCCTATTATGTTATCTGCGATAACACTTTTTCTTCCAGGGCACCACCTCTGTGCAAACTAACTCTAAGAGGCAGTCGAGAGAAGCCGGAATACTGAAACGGCAATTTGATTCAGGTCTGTGAGAGGTCCTTGATTGCACTATAACTGTAACTTGTATGGCACATGCTATCATATCAATCGTCCCCACTCAACCTCAATCCCTAGGGGCAGGAAACATTCGCTAATTCAATAACCTGCATGTTTGAATCCACACTCAAGCCCCGGCAATTTGTCCATTAGCTGCAACTCAGTGGAACAATAAGGAATGAACGAACAGACCGGGCTGGAGTGTTCATAGCACAATGGAATCTAACATGTTGGTCAATGAATTAGCGAAATTTTCCTGGCCCTACCATTCCCCAAACCACCATTCCCTTCATATACCCACAGTTCACAGAATTGCGCTGTCTGTGACTCCTGATACGGGCGTTATCGACCAAGCATGACTCGGCTAGAAAGAGAAAGGCGACTGTATTTACATTCCAGATACACCTGGCAACTTCGCCTTGATCATACGTGGAATACCGGCGTAAGCTACACGTAGTGTTACCAGATGGCGAATCGACAGTAAAATATTTCGTGCAATCCTAGTGCATTACCAAAATACTAAATTTTCAGATTTCATCAGATACTGCACTGGTTTAGTTATTTCCGTTACTGCAGCTAAAATCATGGCAAAATGACAGTAAAAATGTTTGTGCCCGCCACAGTAACAGAGTACACTAAAATACTAACATTCAAGGTTGTAGTTTCAATAGACATCAGAAGCTCCTATATAGTGTTGTGTCTTGCCTGTACTTCAGAGACACTAGACTGACTGCAAACAATCGTACCATCCGACCAGAAACTCACACGTACCCGCATTATCAACTCTTACTTGTGCTTACTGTATTATTGTGGACATACGCCATTGAAATATTATGTCGTCCCAGAAAGCTTAGAATGAGACTAAGAAAAAACAAACAAACAAAAAGAGAAAACAAGCCTAGTTTGGTTGTAGTTAACACACCCATAAACCAAAACAACAAAACATGAAAGACCCCATATGTAGAGACATGAACTTTTCGCGAAAAGATATTTGCCTCACTTTGTGTCAGTGACTTGTGTGCACGTCTGCAGACTTGCTTCACGGTCAGAGATTGGATGTTTTGACATTCGTGTGTCGTGGGGTTTTACACGCAAATCACAGACGTGTGGTGTTACAGTAACATTATTGTGATTGGTACAGTCAAATGAGAAACGTCACAGTTCAAAGGCACGCTGCCAATATATATGAAGCAGAACTGCAGACGTGCACATAAGGCACTGGAACAAAGTGGGGCAA
>PNEQ01129101.1:0-18236 GCA_003012365.1 Medauroidea extradentata
TGCTTGGAGCACAACACAGTCCATAAGGCATCCTCCTGTATCGATACAATCCCTTGTGCGTATTAACTGTCAATATCTCTCGCACTTCTTCCCCCACCACCAGCTGCTGATATGCCTGTGTCAAGTCCAACACACAGAACACTTGTCCCTGTCCTAGAGAGGCCAAAATATCTTCAATACATGGCAGTGGATGATGTTCTGGTTCTACATTTGGATTCACTGTCTTCTTGAAATCTGCACATATTCTCAGTCCCCCATCTACTTTGGGCACTATGACCAGTGGGCTGGCCCATCTACTGTGCGTCACCTTTTCTAATATCACCATAGTTTCCAATCTGTCTAACTCCTCTCGCACTTTGTCTACTATGGCATAAGGTACTGATCTGGCCTTACGGAAAACTGGTACACTACCTGGTTTCAGTACGAAATATGCTTCCATTGTGTGAATCTCTCCACATTTTCCACTGAACACATCTGCGTAGTTTAATTTAAGATTCTGTACAATCATGTCAGCTTTCTGTGAAGTTTTGTCCCTCCCTAAGTGTTCCTGACTTAATGACTGCTGACTGTCCACCGTCACTGCCGACACTGTCTTTCAGTCGAGCTGCAATACTGACAGCCAATCCCTCCCCAACAGTAATGGCAATTGTTTGTCACCTGAGTCCACCACTAACAGTGCCAGTTTCCTCAACTGTCTACCACTTTTAACCCCCACATCTATACTACCTTTTAGTGGCAATTGCTCCCCAAAATATGTACGTAACTGCACTCCAGCTGGTTGCAAAGGAATATGAGCCAATTTTGCACAATACACATTGTACGGTATCAGCGAAACAGCTGCCCCTGTGTCTATTTCCATAGTCAACATTTTACCCGACACATCAACTGTAACTTTGTAGGACCCTTTTTCTTTATTTGACAGACCTATCTGCCACAAGTCCATGACAGCCTGTTCTGTATTCCTGTCTTCCAACTGTATAGTTTGTATGACCCTTTGTGTTCCACTTCTGCATTTACGAGCCAAATGCCCCACTTTGCCACAAGTATTGCATTTAAACTTTGCATATCGACATGAATTTGCCAAATGGCCCTCATTTCCACAACGGAAGCACTCTCTATTGTCATCCTTACGTCTTCCTCGCTCTCTTTTCCAGTCGTATCTACATGCCTCTCCATAACCTTACAACCTCCCCTCCATCCGGACTTGCTGTTGACAGTGGTGTGTGGAACAATCTTTGCTCCATAGTAGTAGCCTTCTCGTATGCTTCTGCAAAAGTGCACTCTTGTTCAATTAGTTTCTGTTGAATGTGCTGACTAGATATACCACTGACAAATCTGTCCCTTAAGGCCTCTTTCAAAAATGAACCAAAATTACATGACGAGGCTAACCTCTTGATCGCCACAGAGTATTCCACAACCGTCTTGTCTTCCTTTTGTTTCCTGTTGTAAAACTTAAATCGTTCTGCCACAATTAACTTTTTAGGTACATAATGTTGCCGCAAAATGTCTTCCAGTTGCGCAAACCACGACGTGCTTGCCAGCAGGTACCGAATTTGCATCTAGGTAGTGCTGCAACCGCATTAAATATGACTCCACATCGTCGGAATTTTCGTCGAATTCCGAAATTGTCCCAAACATCAGCATACTGGACAATTACTTTACTTTTCACCGCGTAAGTTCAGACTCGTCGCCACTGTTATGTATACAAGTCCGCGCCATCTTCTCCACCCCCGTTGCCAACCTTGCAACCACCGTATGTCCCTACACTACAATATGGAATCGGAAACACAATTTACAGTAATGTCAGTGAGCATAACACGCTGCTTTTAGACATTTCAACATGAATGGCACCACAATACATTAAACTAATAAATACTTACATACATAGAACAGAAATGATTAAAAGCAACTAAACTATTTACACCATACAAATTTCTCTAGTGATGAGGAAAACATTAAGACGTACTTCTTTAACAACGCAATGAAAAAAAAGCGTTCAACTCATTACAATGCGAGTTGTAGAAATGGTTCTGGTCATTATAGTGTAAAGTATTGTATGAAAACTAGGTTAGTATCTTTCTTAACTAAGTACAACATTTTGTATAACTACTAATATGTCTTTAGGGAGAACAAGCACATTGGATGCAGCAGTAAATATTGTCATTAAACTTGAAGATTGAAGAGATTCTAGATAAAAAAAACAGTTTGCTACAAGATTATTCCTGGACTTAGAAAAAGATGTTTGATATGGTTAAGGATACTATTTTACTAAACATTTGTGAAATCTGGAAAGATGTCCTTCCTCCTGCCACAATTATAAAAGGTTTTGACTTTTGAAAGTACTGAAATTTACCTTTGCAACAGAGAAAAATACTATAAGGAAAGAATGGATACTGTAAATTTTAAAGGTACAATGAGATAGAAAAGATTGGACAGGATGTTGACAACAAGAACCTGAAAACTAAAAAATGAGCAGGAAAGAGACGATGGACAAAGTCGGACATAAGGGAGCACTGAGCATATCATCAAAAAGTTCTTTCAGTTGTAGGGGAGACCGGGGACACTTGATACATGGGGAGACTTGATACACATCACCTATCTCATTACTCTATGACAGAGAATTTCTGTTACTCATGTCATTTGTTTTTATTGTTTCCTGCCATTTTCTATTGATCGTTAGAACACTCAACAGCACATGGTGTGAAATTTATTTGGAAAAATTAATCTTGCCTACTTCAAAGTAAGTATTTTTTCATTTATAAAAATGGGTAGCACTGACCAACTTTTAGTTTGGTAGCTGAACTAACATGTTTTATTTGAAGATACAGATATAATATATATTTACTCTAGAAGATGTATGCTCTTTTAAGTTAAGTTCAACTTTTTTTTTTTAATTTTGTGGAAAATGGCAGTATAGGGAGATTTGATATAGTTATCACAGGGAGACTTGATACAGTGTATCAAGCCTCCCTTTGTATAAATTCTTCACAAAATCATTATTGTTGGGTGGTAAATTTATTGTGTTGCTATGTGCACGAGAAGTTTTGTTTTGTTAGATTGTATGTACTGCTGCTTGTTTATTTTCTGTACTATCTTGTAACCCTGATTGGTAGTATTAAAATGGGCAGCATGCAGTTAGTTGAGTATCGTGATGCCGTGGGTTAACTACTGCGTTTTTATTTCACGCAATCCCAACAAAGGTTATGGGCCCAGTACAGTTTGTGCCACAGTTAGCAAGACTCCTGCGTTTGGAGTTACGATTGCTGTTGCAATTTGACGTGAACGGGCGGCATGGTGACGGAAACGTTGTCACTCGTAGAGAAACTCAGGGGACGTGAAAACTACGTATCGTGGAAGTTCCAAGTTAAAGCTCTTCTAATGTTAGAGGATCAGTGGGACGTCGTGCAAGGCGTAGTAAAACCGGACGACGCGAAAGAAAAGGATCGCAAAGCGCTTTCGAAGATTTCGTTGCTACTTGAGGCCGACCTGATACATCATGTCGAGAAATGTAAAACGTCTAGGGACGCATGGGAAACCATTCAAAAATTTTTCGAAGATAATGGCGTCACGAGAAGAGTAGATTTATTACGGCAATTAATTTTGACGCGTTTGCATAAGTGCACTTCTGTTGAGGAGCATGTGAACAAAATAATTTCAACCGCACAACGCCTTAGAGACATCAATTTTGACGTTACTGATGAGTGGATAGGAACATTATTGCTAGCTGGTCTTCCTGAAGACTACGGGCCGATGATTATGGGGTTAGAAAGTTCCGGAATACCCATTACCGCGGATGCGATAAAAGTCAAATTGTTGCAAGACGTAAAATCGGCAACTGTGAATGATTCCCAAGACTCGATGCTTTACATGCAGAGGCAAGGTAAGAAAGATATGAAGAAGCAACTACGGTGCTACAACTGTGATAAGCCGGGCCATTTTGCTGCAAACTGCAAGACAAAAGGTAAGAAGAGCAACAAAGTAGATAATAGAAAACCAAAAAATGCTTTCTTTTCTTGCATGGCTACTAGCAATGATGGTAAAATAGACCATGATTGTGCATGGTATTTAGATTCTTGTGCATCTGTACATCTTACCAAAGATAAAGTGCAAAATGAGGATGTTTCTAAATCTACAGTAGAAGTATTTACTGCAAGCAATCAATCCCTTAAAGCTGATTCTGTAGGTAATATTACAATGATCTAGGAGTAGCTTACTCCATCTCCGATATATATATTTCTCCGGCCAGTGACTTGTAACTACTGTGTTTATTCTGATGCGTGTGGATAAAACTACGCCCAGTGGTGTCTCGCCTGACGTCTGTGATCCCTTTGCGCTCCACTTCGATGTGTTCGGCCGGCTTCGGCTGCCGTCGGCTCCGCTCGTGTCCTCCCTACCCTTGCCCTCCCCCTCCTCTCCCGCAGCCTTGTGAGCCATTCTCGGCGACGAGTGAGTTAGTCTGGTTCCGGCCTTTCCCGCGGGCAGTTGTGACAGTCCGCGACCTCTTAGGCACCTCCACTACGCACGTTTGGTAAGTTTTCAGTTTTCTTAAATTCCCGGTCTTGTCTATTTACTTTAGTTGTCACTTCAACTTAGTTATGTCTTAGTCGTAATGGTTTCCGGACGTGCTTTCGGGGCCGCGGGCTGGCTACAGTTGGGGACCGTTTAACCATTTTTTCAAGTGCTAGATGTGCTTGTTCTTCTGCATCCGCAACACTGTTGTATTGTGTTACCGCATTTGGTCTCTGTAACTCTGTGTTGTAATGGAGAAGGTAAAAGGGGCATTGTCGCCGAAGCGCGATTTGTGAACTTGTAGTATTTAGGATCAACTCGTGTATACAGAGTTCTTAATTATAAATTGATCGAAATTTACCTCTGACTCTTTTCAGCGTAGTAACTGTAGTTCTTCATCCCAGTGTCAAGCTGTGAGTTCTCAAGTGACTGTTAGGTATACGATCTCGCCCGGGCGCACGATTACGCCCGGCACGGAGTATCCACGGCCTGGTGTTTGCCGTGGGCCATGACTGAAGGGCTCAATTCTGCGCGACTCCGCTACCTGCTGTTGTGCAGGACATGGACGTTAAGCATTTACTTACTACCGAACGGTACTAACTTTGACACCTGGGTACGAGACGTAGAGCGTGTATGTTGAGCGTTACGCTTGGCTGCAGGACGGTAGGGTGTGTTGTTATAGGTCTCTTGTTTTGTGTCATTATGGGTGAAGTAGCGGATATCATTTTGCGATACGGTTATCTTGAACTGCGAGCGTACCTTACGGAGTCGGGGGTTGAGTTCCAGCCCAGCGAGGATGTCACAGCGCTGAGAATTCGAGCGTTGTCTTATGTAAACTCTCTGCGTAGTATTAATTAGACACATTTAGGTGGAGCAGAACAATTGTCTGTGCAGCCATCAGATGGACCTATTACCGCAGTACAAACAGTGTTAATAGGGCGGTTGAATGCGGTTCCTGTGCTCAGTGTGGTGCAACCTGACGATGTACAATTTCTCCTAGCCACAGATGTGTATTATGGTGCGCTTGATGTCGATCGCCCAGGATTTTTTATGACTTGTTTGTCGTCGTGACTTGCGGGACAGGCGAGTGATGTGTTTGCTCGGGCTGTTTCATTAGATGTCAGTTATGAGACCTTTAAAGGAATTCTAGTGGAAAGTGCCGGTTCAACAGTGGCTTGGTCAGCGGTGAAGAAGCGCTTAGTTGACAGGCATCAACGCTGTGACGAGCGGGTGGCTGCGTATGTCAGCGAGGTACTGGCGTACGGTAGAGCTATGAACCTGCATCTAAAACGCACCGAGGCGAAGTGGGTGCAGGGAATTATTGACCGCATGACATTGAAGGCAAGGGCACATCGGTTTGCAGCAGCCGTGCCTGTCACTAAGGAGCAGTTGCGAGTATTGGCACTGGAGATCGATCGACAATTGGCGTTGGACGCAGTGTCAAGTAATATGACAGGAATGCAGGGGGTGGCTGGCTCAGGTCCCGTGTTGGAACCATCTAATGCCTCTACTTCCGGCTTTATGTTTGGCCCTCGGTCTGGTCGGGAGTGTCACGGTGCGGGTGTCAACTTGCGTGCAGGTGGAAACAAAGGTAAGGGTGAGGTCATACAGGGTCACGTTATGGGCTTGAATCCGGAAATATTGGTTTCCTGTGGTGTCAACACGTCAGGGGAAGCTTCCCACGTAAGGCGTAAACGATGCAGTAATTGTGCGGGTGTTGGACACGTCAGTAGTGAGTACTCTAGGACTATAGTGGATTGCGCGTCTAGGGTGTGTTTCCATTGTGGGCAGGCTGGACACTATAGGGCTAGTTGTCCGGGAAACTAGACGTCGCCGTGCCTACGCGTGCTCAGGGTTCGCGGCGAGTGCCGTTGCTGCCGTCTTCAGCCATACTCTTTTGGCTACTGACAAATGCTTTCTGGTCACGAACTTCGTGGCAAAGAAAAGCTCCCATTAGTTGATGGAAATGTAACGCATGTTATTGCACATGAAGTACACTACATGCCTGGTATTGCAGCTAACTTGTTGTCAGTCAGTAAAATCACAAGTAAAGGTAACACAGTTATCTTTGACAAGGATGGGGGTAAGGTAATCAATAGTGAAGATGAAGTAATTGCAACTGCAGTGCTGGATAATGGTATCTTTAAACTAAACACGTCTGACTTACGTGAAAATAGATGTGTATTAGCTATTGAAAAAGATACTTCCCTTTGGCACTGTAGATTAGCTCATTTGAATAGAAAAAGCTTGATGTTGTTGCCCACTATGGTTTTAGGGACTGAGAAGATACACATAAGTAGTGAACCATGTGAAACCTGTGTGATGGGAAAACAGGCAAGGTTCCCATTCCAAACTAGCAGAAACAGGGCATCTGAACCACTTGAGTTAATACACACAGATTTATGTGGCCCGATGGAAAATGTATCCCTTGGGGGTAACAAGTACTTTGTGACATTTATCGATGATTTTTCCCGCTACACATTTGTATGTTTTTTGAAAGAAAAAAGTGAAGTAGCAAATATTTTCAAGGTGTTTTGTACAATGGTTGAAACACAATCAGGCAAACAACTGAAGTGTTTACGCTCAGATAATGGGACAGAATATACTAACAGCAAACTGCAAGCCTTCTTGAAAGATAAAGGCATTAAACACCAAAGGACTGTGAGGTATACTCCCCAACAAAATGGTGTCGCGGAACGTGCTAACAGACGTATAACCGAGACGGCCAGGTGCATACTGCATGATGCAGTATTACCAAAATCTTATTGGGCAGAAGCAGTAGCAACAGCAGTATTCGTGAATAACCGATGTCCTACGAAGGCTCTTAAAGACAAAACACAAATTGAAGCCTGGTTCTCCAGAAAACCAAATTTGAAGCATATCAGAATTTTTGGATGTGAAGCAATGGCTAAAATCCCATCTCAAAAAAGAAAAAAATGGGATCCGAAAGCAGAGAAAAAAATCTTCATAGACTACTGTGAAGAAACAAAAGGATATCGTCTAATTGATCCTGTCACAAAAAAGGTAACTATCAGTCGCAATGTTGTTTTTTTGGAACACAAATTCTTACAAAGACAGCACACAACAAATGCTGAAGAAATTGCTAAAGAATCCGTTAGGATAGAAGATGAAGAGGAAGAGGTACAAAAGCAAGGAGACTGCAGTGATCTTTCTTCTACGACGGATGAAGACTTCTTAGGTTTTGAGAATGAGGAACAAAGGGAAGATATACTGGGAACTCAGAACCACTAAGAAGATCTGGCAGAACCCCACAGCCTCTAATTGATCCAGACTTCATCACTTACCTTGTGACAGAAAAAAATGAACCACAGACACCCGGAGACGCAATGGAAAAGACCAGAAGCTGACAAATGGAAACTAGCGATGGAAGAAGAATTAAAATCATTCGTAAAGAATGATACATTTGAATGGGCAGTTTTACCGGAAGGAAAGAAGGTGTTAAAGACAAAATAGGTTTATAAAATAAAGACTCCTGCTAATAATCTGAAACAATTTAAAGCAAGTTTAGTTGTTAAAGGTTGTGAACAAAAACCTGGCACAGATTATGAAGAAATATTTGCTCCTGTAATAAAATATTCATCACTTAGATTTTTGTTAGCTCTGGCAGTAAAAGAAGACTTAACAACAACACACATGGATGTTCAAGCCGCTTATCTTCATGGTTATTTGGGAGAAGAAGTGTATGTACAACCACCAGAAGAGTTTATTGAAAAATTACCTGAAAAAGTATGGAAATTGAAAAAAGCCATGTACGGTTTAAAACAAAGTGGAAGATGGAATCAGTGTATTAGTGAAGTGCTCATGAGTTTAGGATTAACACAATCTAAAGTTGATCCTTGTTTATGTTGCAAGATATTAGGTGGAAAAATTATTATTGTTGCAATATATGTAGATGATATTTTTATTTTTACCAATGACAATAAACTCCGAACACTAGTTCAAGGAAGACTGGAATCTCAGTTCCATATGAGGAACCTTGGTGAAATGAAAAACTGTTTTGGAATGCAACTTACAAGAAACTGGACAGAAGGGAAACTTTTAATTGATCAGTCGCAGTACACCAAGAAAATTCTACACAAGTTCGGTATGTCGGAGTGCAAACCCACCTCAACTCCAATGGAAGTTGGTGATAAACTAAAAGACTCACCAGACGAAGAAGCACGTAACACGTCAATACCATATCAACAAGCAGTAGATAGTTTATTATATTTGTCACAAGTTTCAATTGCATTTGCTGTAAATTTGGTCAGTAGGTACAACAAGTGTCCAAAACTAAGTCATTGGATTGCAGTTAAAAGAATATTCAGGTATCTTGAAGGCACTATAAACCTCAAACTGGAATTCAGCAAAAAAGGCAATACAGTGGTAGAAACATACAGTGATGCAGATTGGGCAAATGAACATGATAGACATTCAATATCTGGTATAAGCATTATATTCATGGGAGGTGCCATTGCATGGCTCAGTAGAAAGCAACGCACAATTGCACTTAGTACTTTAGAAGCTGAGTATACGACATTAAGTAGTGCAGTACAAGAAATAATGTGGTTTAGAATAATTGTTGAGGGTCAATAAAAGCAGCCACATGCTTTGTAGAAAGTTATCTCTGCTGTGCCTATATTATTTATTAAGGTTATGTAATGTGATGTGTGTTTTGTTTATGTTTTGATTGTTTAAGTTTTGATTGTATAAAAAAAACCACTGTTGTTGTAAGATGGCTGTATTATGGTTAATGCAAGTGTAGTGAGGCTGTCATATTTCAGACTTCTTGCTTAGTAGTGTAATAAAAGAAAGAGTTAGTTATACATACAGACACTATTATTTCAACAGGTTATGGGCCCAGAACACAAAATGTAAGTATTGGCATTAGTGTTTGTTGCACAAGCTGTAACAAAGATTTTGGCTGTATAACCTACTGCACAAAATCGTTACCACAATGGAAGCAAATGTAAATATTACGAAGCTTAGGTGTGAAAATAGACACCTAGAAGTTCCAGACAAAGGTTGCCTTGAGAGCAAAAGGAGTGTTTGATGTAATTTCTGGTGATCATGTCAAACCAGAGCCTGGAGTTAAAGAATATGAAAAGTTGTTGAAGGAATGGAACCGAAAGGACTTTTTAGCACAAGACATAATTGTTTCCAGACTAGAAGAAGGACCAATGTCACACATATTGACGTGTGATAATGCTGGTGGCATATGGAACAAGTTGCTAACAGTGTTTGAACGGAAGTCTGAAGTGAGTGTACACACACTGCAACAAAAATTCTTCAATTTACATTTTTCACAAACAGAAGGTATGTCAGGATTCTTGTCCAAAATTGAAGAGATGGCAAATTGTCTAAAACAGGCAGGGGAAACTGTGTCTGAGAAAATGATCATAACCAAAGTGTTAATGGCATTAACATCAAGTTTTGGTCACTTTGTAAGTGCCTGGGAGTCAGTTCCCGAAGACAAGCAAACATTAAATAATTTGACAGCAAGACTACTGGTTGAGGAAGAGAGAACAAAATCCTTACAAGAAGGAGAGTCAATGGCATTCGCAGCAAAGAGTGCCTGCAGTGTTAAAAGATGTTCGGAATGTGGAAAGGAATCTACAGCACCTGCAACAAGAAATACATACAGTATCAAAAGAAGTTTTGAGTGTGGCAAACCCGGCCACACAAAAGCTCAGTGCCCCGAGCTGAAACTACCTCGCTGTTTTTTCTGCAACAAAGCTGGTCATTTAAAACGAAACTGTTTCAAGCATAGACAGACTGTTCGAACAAGTGGAAATATACATGAAAGTAAGAATGAAAGGAAAGAAGAGGCATTCATAGCCCATAATTCTGCCTTATATTGTAGCACCGATAATATCTGTTGGTTCATGGATAGTGGTGCTTCCGAACACTTATGTTGCAAAAGAGAATTATTTTCTTCATATGTACCATTGGAAGGAGGCAGGTTTGTTAAATTTGGTGATGATAAGATGTTAAAAGCTGAAGGTGTGGGTGAGGTTAGGTGGGTATCCCATGTAAACAATGAACACATCAAGATACTACTGCAAAATGTGCTATACGTGCCACAGATGAAAATGAATCTCTTCTCAGTTGGTTCTGTGCTTGATAAGAATTATACTATGATTGCAGATAACAAGACCTCTTCGTTCCTTAACCAAGAAGGTGAAACTTTAGCACTGGCAAAGCGATGTGGAAAACTGTACAAAATGAAGTTTGAAAGTGAAGAGCCCGCGGCATGTTTTGCAGAGGACAAATCAGATTTGTATTTATGGCATGAAAGGATGGCACACCAAAATGTGAAACAAGCTAAGGATATATTGCTCTCATCAGGGATTAGTGCGAATGGAAGCCAAGAAATCACTTGTGAACCATGCATATTAGGTAAACAGTGATGGCTCTGAAAAATTAGAGCAGCTGGTCATTGGGAAGTATGCCAAGTCAAGATGCTTCAAAAATGTGAAACGCTTGCCTTGTGTATACAAAAACAACACAAACTCATGGATGACTGCATTCATTTTTCAAGATTGGTTAAATGGATTGGACTCTCGCATGGGAGTCAGAAACAGAAACATTTTGCTGTTTCTTGACCATTGCACTGCACATAAAGTGCAAACTGGGAAGTTGAAAAATGTTAAGGTAGTGTTCTTCCCTCCCAACTGCACTAGTAAACTTCAGCCACTGGACCAGGGTGTCATTGCTCAAGTTAAACGACACTACAAAAAACAGCTGGTGCAGTATCTGCTATGACAGATGGAATCCACAAAAGACACTGCAGCACTGAAGTGGAATCTACTACAAGCAATGCACAGGTTGTGCTATTCATGGTACTCTGTTCCTTCCACCTCAATTGCGAACTGTTTCGCGAAAGCAGGATTCCCTTTGGACATAGCTAAGGTTACTGATACAAGATGTTTCAGAAGAACAAGTGATTGAATGGGAAGAGATTGCCAAGAACATGACTTTGGGTGAAGTGTCATTTAAAGAATTTGTTGAAGTTAACGATAACCTAACCACTTGCCCTCCACCAGAGAACACATCACAAGTTGCAATTAATTATGCTACTGAAGTAGAAGAGAATGAAGATGAAGTAGAAGGTGAAGGTGAGCCAGAAATGAAGAAACCAAAACGTGAAGAAGTTATCACTGCATTGAACGTTCTGGAGAGGTTTTTTCTCACTTCTGAAGGACTGGCCCATCACATGACAAATTTTCAAAAAATTGAAAATGATGTCTTAACAGAAATGAGAAACCCAAAAAAACAAGCTGTGATCCAAGACTTCTTCTCCAGGGTTTAATTTAAATTTTAAATAAACAGTAAATTAAATTTTTTGTGTGTCGACCAGTAAACTTAACTTACCTAGTGGAGTGAAAATATTGTCTGTCGAAATTGTGGCAAAAATGTCGCGAAGCCAATTTTACGTACTTTTTTTTTTTTTAATTTTTGTGTGAGTTTCACTATAAAGAACTTCACTATTACAAACAAGCATCAATCCTGGTCCCCCCAGGTTTGTTATAGTGAAGCTTTACGTATATGTATAATGGTACACCTCCAGGCACAGTGGGCGTTGGACACCCAAAACATTCAGGCTGGATGACAAAGGAAAATTTTGTGCAGTTTTTGGCCCATTATGTGAAACACGTAAAATGCTCTGTAGAAAACAAAATTGTATTGCTCCTAGATAATAGTGAAACACACATTTCACTGGACATCATTGACTTGGCCAGAAAAAGTGGTGTTATCCTTCTTACATTTCCGCCTCATACAAGTCACAGGTTCCAACCTTTAGATGTGGCAGTTTACTCATCCTTTAAAGGAGCATGTGACAGGGCATCACAGCAGTGGCTGCTGAATCACCCAGGAACTCCCATGACAATTCACAATATAGGTGAAATTGTAGGATCAGCTTTTCCTTTATCCTTTACACCAAGAAATATTATTTCTGGGTTTAAGGCGACATGAATCCACCCATTTAATCGTGATATATTCTGTGATGAAGATTTTCTTCCAGCATCCACAACTGACAGACCAAATCCAGAGCATTCTGAAGAAAATCCCTCAGACCAGCAACCTACATCAACAGGTGGTAGTAATTTAAACTCAGAGTCTGGAACATCAAGTGATGTAGGGTCTGAGAATTTGGTTCCAGTAAATGTAGAAATTACAAGTAGGCCTACGACTCCAGTCCATAAGAATTCAAATGGGGAAGGAGTAGAAAAAAGTATTGTGACACCAGAGTATATAGCTCTATACGCAAAGGCAGGCCCCGGAAAAAAACAACGAAAAGGTGGAAAAAAACAACGAAAAGGTGGAAAGAAGGGTGGAAAGACACTTATTTTAACTGACACACCAGTCAAACTTCAATTAGAAGAAGAAATAAAGGCTAGAGAAAAAGGAAAGGAACAGAAGAAATCTCAGTTGTTTAAATCAAAGAAGAGGCAAAAAACATGAAACTTCTGGCATCCAAAAACCAAAAGAAAAAATATCAGGAATCATCAACAGAAGAAGATTGGGATTCTAGCGGGAGCTCAAGAAACTTTGAACCAGAGTCATTGTCTGAAGAAGAAGACAACACCATCAGTGTTGGAGATTGGGTGCTTGTAGCATACAGATCAAAAAGTGTCCATCGATTTGTGGGCGTTATCGAAAACAAACTTTCAATTGATGATTGGAGTGTTAAGTTTGCTCGTCATATTGAAGGTAGCAAGTTTAAATGGCCAGATTGTGAAGACACCTGCGCAATTGATGATGAACAAATTCAAAAGAAATTATCACCACCCAAGTTTCAAGAAAAAAACTATAGAATCACATGTTTGGTTTTCAAAGAGAAATTTGAAGGACTGTGTGTTGAATAATAGCAAAACGAACATATAAACATTGCTTACAATTTTGTTTTGCATAGGGCTAGCTGATATTCATTTGTAAATTGTATCAAGTCTCCCCAAAGCTGTATCAAGTCTCCCACTCCTAGGGAGACTTAATACACTTCGCAAACACTTAAAAATGTTTAGATTTGAAATTGTAAAAGCAATTTTTAAGGTATGAAGCATTCATATATGATGAAGGAAATATTTTATCAGATAAATATATTAACAACCTTTCAGGGTCAATACAATAAAATTGAGAAATAATATTTTGAAAACTGTATCAAGTGTCCCCAGTCTCCCCTACTAACGATACCAAATAATGAAGTAGAAGCAATGAACGCTACTCTGGTACATCTCCTTGATTCCAAAACACTTGCTTCTGACCCACAGTCAGGTACTAGCTGTCTGCCTAGTGCTTTTTTCCAATTATGAGGAAGCTAACTCCAAACATAATCAATCATTCGAAGAGGTGTCGCTGTGCAAGATTTCATAAACACCCGTTGTAACCTAAAAGATGAAACAGATTGATTGCAGTGCCAAGGTCATTTACAACTATTGAACAGTTTTTAACAGTTACTGAGGCAGCAAAGAACCCTAAACCTAAAAACAGAATCAAAAAGGATCGAAATGATACCGGTGCAAAGAAATAAGGAAGAACTGAATAGAACTGTGATAGGGAAGCGAGTTCAAACAAACAACCTGAAAAGAAACAAAAAAATAACATTCCTAGAAAAGTAGTTTCGAAGCATATAAAGAAAACGTCAAAAGTGAAGAGTGAGTGAGATAGTGAAGACAACGTAGAAGATTGAGTTAGTTCTGGCTCTACTTCTGATGTAAAATTCAACAATTGTGTTAGTAAAACCATAGTTCTAATGACAAAGGATGAAAATAATGGTATCAGAAAAGCACAAAACCTTCTGATTATGTCCTAGTCAAGTTTCAAAATTTTGCAGAGGGAAAGTTAGTTCAGATATGCAACAATAGGTAAGCACGTTCCTGAAGATGATGACCTACAAATAATGTGCCTAAAGTCAGTCAATTCAACCAAACATTTTTACAATTGATGACTGATATTTCTTTCATTAAAAAAAGTGATGTGCAGAAGCTGGCAGTGCCGGAAGTTGTGTGTGTTGGATATTGTTACGGTACCAGGAATTTACATTTCTGAGAATATTTAATTTTTCCCACAACTTAAGAGACGTTGTGCTTTTAATTTAGGACTCAGTCCTAGCTTCAATAGCTTGTTGTTAACGTAATTTTAACATGAAATAGTGTACGTTTAGAAGTATTTAACGTTGTTCCATTTATTTTTGCCTCTAAGTACATGTTCCACGTACCTAGTGTTAAACTGTAGCCTTTAAGGAAAAATAGAAAATTACTACTCTCAAGTTGAATAATTAGCAACTGACCTCTTGAACCAGACTCGCAAATGTCCATACAATTTGTTTACTTCAGGTTCTCACAATACTTACAGTCTATAAGTTATATTGTTTCACAAAATGTCATACACTCCTAAATATTAAAACATAACAAAAATCCAAAACATAAGTATTGAAAGAGTCTACAAGTTTAAATACTTAGGTCTGGTAATAGATAAACATGTTCAGTGATTGATTCACTGCCATCTAATATATTTAAATTAATTCAGTGTGGGGAAACTGCCCGAAGTATCAGTTCCAAATTCTTGACACTCTCTAAAATACATCCCTAAAAATAATCTACCAGTTGCCGTTTTGCACTCATAATGAGCATTTCTTCAGGTAGGATAGCTTGGATTATAATATTCTTAACTACTGGTGACAAGAATTGGTACATCATAAAGAATATATGTGTACAAGTCGTTCTGAATAAAGTGAGCACTTAAGACTTAACCTTTGAAGAAAGTTAGTTACTAGCCAGTACCGCATATAATTCAACATTAACAATAATTCAATTACTCCTTGTTTGGTTGGCAGCGGATTGTTGAATGTAGTTCGTGTATTTTCCTACTTAAACACTGCAAGACTGCAATAAAATCAACTTAAATTGTAATATTTGAGCTGTTTCATTATAGTAATATTTTGGTTTATCAAACTACATAGTGTGTTATAGACTGCACAATTTATCTTACATGCACAAACATCTAAAACTGGTACAAAAAGGGCCTTCCTACTCCAGTAGCGTCCTTTTTAATAAACTTCCCAAAAACCTTCAAGAAATGTTCTCCTCAAATACAAAACTCTTTTCAAAACAGCTAAAGGATTTTCTTGAAGAACAAGCTACTCCATGGAAGAATATCTGAATCTTAAACATTAGAAACACCACATATTGTCACACTACACAAATCTCTTCTTTTTTCTTCTGCTTCTCTTTCCTGTTTTTGGTTTCACATTTCCAAAACAAAGAATTTACATAGTTGGTGTACAGAAGAAGCTGACGAAGATTCAACATGAATTCATATACCATATGAGATAGCAGTGTCTGTATAAACACGTGTAATCATTGTAAATTTATAAGTTTTCTATTTATTATGTAATCCTCATGACTTGTCCAATTACTTTGTACTATTGTGTGTTGACAAGATCTTACGGATGCAATAAAACAAACAAACAAACGTGTGAAGTGTCCAGAGAGGTTAGACATTTCTCGTCATTAGCTGTTACGCACAGAAATATACAACTTGCTTGAAAATAGAAACTGAGCAATGTTTTTTGAGTGCTCACTTTATCATGCACCACCCACTATACTTTTCTATTGGAAGATCAAAGAGGCAAAGAATGAATACCTTCAAAACACGATGGAAAAAGGTAAATGCAAGGGACGGCAGAAACTATTTGGTTATCTGAAGAGGGTGAAAGGTGGAGAGAAAGGAATACCATTGCTAACTGGTAAAGATGGTTTGACTGCATATACAGACAAGGAGAAGACAGAGTTGTTGCAGGCGCAGTACTTGTCTGTGTTTGCGGAGAAGGATGAATGGGTTAAGGAGGTGGACAGGGTCAAAATGACGGGTAGTAAAATCAAGATAGGTGAACAGGATGTATGCAAAGTCATTAAAGGATTGCAGGCTAATAAATCTGTGGAGCACGATGGCATAGGGAGTGTAACGATTACATTTGGTGGAAGCATGATGGTAAAGTATTTAGAAGTGTTGTTTGGTAGATAATTAGTAGAGGGCAAGTTACCACAGGGGTGGAAGGAGGCTCTGGTGGTACCAGTGTATAAGCAGGGAGAGAACAGGGCAAAACCTGGTAGTTATAGACCAGTGAGTTTCACCACGAGTACGGGCAAGGTAATGAAGAGGCTGGTGGTGAAATTTGTGGTGGATGTGATGGATGAGAAGAACTGGGTGCAGGAGTACTGTTACCAGGGTTAGCGAGAGATATATAGACGCAAGGGAAGTAGAGGGAGAGGTAGCGCCGTAACTCACCCTCCTGAGTAACGGGACCCGGGCCCTGCGTGGCGTGACGTCACAGGGGGTACGGGCCAGCCGGCCGGCTCTCCCGCTTGCCTGCAGTAGCTTCTATTTACGTGCGGGCGCGTGGTTTTAATTCGTCACCTTCGATATATTTGTGAAAGCTTAAACAATAATTTTTTTTTGTGAAGGCTGCAAGTTGTGGGCTTTATTGTGCGTAATTTCCAATCGTCACCAAAGTGTCGTTTTTACTAACTCTGCTGCCGTAAATTTTTTTTCTGAAAATGTGTGTAGAATACTGTTGTCAATATTGTGCGACATACCTTAAGGGGGTGCACTTCTTTTTGCAATGTTATTAGCTGAAGATATGTACCATTAATTCATTTATTTCAATATTTGATTTTAAGGGAAATAAAAAATTGCTTCGAAGTGTCTCATAATAAGATGCCTGGTTGCGCAGTGCAAAGTTGCAAAAATTACAGTCGTAAAACTGGTTCAACGGTGACTTACCACAGGTTCCCAAATGACTTGGCTGCCCAGAAGAAATGTATATTTGCGTGTAAAAGAAGAGACTTTTTCAAATCGGAAACATCAAGAGTCTGTTCCGTTCATTTCTCTGAAAATGATTATGAGCGAGATCTTCAAAGCGAACTCACGGGAACAAAAAGGAAAAAAAAACCTTGAAAACCGACGCAGTGCCTCATTTGTTATTGCCGTGTGTAACGCCCACCGAGTTGCCAGAGAGAAGAGATCGACTAAAGAATCGGACTATGAAAAGGAAACTAGTTACTGAGCTAACCGAAATGCGGAAAAAAAAAATAAATACTCAGAGAATCCTGACTCCGAAGAAAACCGAGATAATGGCACACACACGGGACTACAGGAATTGAATGAACCCACAGTATGTCGACCAGGTACAAGTCATACTGAAGATATAAGCGCCGCTCAGAGAATAAGTCTTCTAGAAAATGAACTAAGATTATATCAGATGCGAGTGTCAACTTTGGAGGAAGAAATAAAACGAAAGAATATGTCAGAAAAAGATTTGAAAGAAAAGAATGCGAAATTAAGGCAGGAACTGATGAATATAAAAATTCAACATAGGCAATGCCCTAAGAACATAAAAGAAAAGTTAAGAGAAATTTTAAAAGATACGTTTTCTCCAAAACAAATAGAAATGCTGATATCCAAAAGCAAAAAACGAATATGGTGGGAAGATGAAGATATAGCTGCTGCTGTAACCCTTCGTTCAGTTTCAAGAAAGGCTTATGTATATTTACGGAAGAATGTAGGTCTACCATTACCAGGATTGTCAACTATTCGGAAATGGACCCGCAACCTGAAGTGTTTGCCAGGCATCCAAAAGGAGGTACTTTCAGTATTAAAAGGCAAGTCATTATCCATGTCATCCAGAGAGCGTTTGACAGTTCTTTCATTCGATGAGATGAGAG
>PNEQ01129102.1:0-18235 GCA_003012365.1 Medauroidea extradentata
GGAGTAATTGTGTGCATAACTAATTGTGTTGTGAGAGTTCTAGTTGATTACTGTTTTGTGTATTTCGTAGCTTTGTGAGCTATTAAATCCAGTACTTAATTTAACTCTTTTATTTGTAATTATAAGACCTCTATCCCAAAGAACTCATGGGAATTGCCCACATATGAAGTTTGTGCTCTCAAACTTGTAACAATATGTTCTATACAGCTAGCCTCTGATACCCCCTGGGATGAAATATTGCACTCCCAGACACAGGGCAAAGAACACGTGGCGATCCCCTACGTGCAAACTGAGGTACAAAAGCTACAAATGGATAGTGGCGTTGAAGTTATGTGCGACGCATCAAGTGATGAGGCCAGGCTGTTTACCTCTCCTCCATATCGAAAGAAGATATTTTAGTCACTTCACAACTTAGCGCATGTGAGGATAAAAGGTCAGTATGTCTTGTGCAAAAATGCTTTGTGCAGCCAGGTCTTAAACAAGACATTGCACGTTGGGCCAAATCGTGCATACCTTGCAAACATTCGAAAATGTGGCGACATACTAACATTGAAGTTGGGGCATACATTCCAAGTGCACGAAGGTTTTCTCACATCAATGTCGACATCGTAGGACCACTATCTACATCCAAAGGATATCAATACATGGCTACCTTCATCGATAGGTGTTCTTGGTGGCCGGAAGCGGTTCCAGTGAAAGATATCACAGCAGAATCCATCGCAGAGGCAGTTATATCAGTCTGGACTGCCCACCTTGGTATTCCAAACACCATTACAACTGACAGGGGGCGCCGATTCGATTATGAGTTATTCTCTCATCTCTGCAAGTGGATGGGTGTCCACCATATCAAAACCACCACGTACCATCCAGCAGCAAATAGCAAGATCGAGAGGTAGCACCGTCAAGTCAAGTCTGATATGAAGGCACAACTCTGCGAGGAATGGGTGTCCAAGCTTCCACTTGTACTGATGGGATAACGATCCTACATACATTCACAACTACACAGCACTCTGGCGGAAATGACCTATGGGGAACCCATCCGTTTATCAGCAGCTCTGCTCCAGGACTCCGGAGAGATGCCAGATATGCCATGCCTTTTGTTCCGGCTGAGGGAACACATGAGGGCAATACGACCAATTCCAACAGAACATCACTCATCTAAGACAGTGTTTGTACACCCTGACTTGTTCTCCATGGACGTTGTATTCGTAAGACACGACTGTATTTGCCGACCACTCCAACCGGTATACAATGGACAGTTTCGTGTTTGGCTGTGTAATCAAAAACATTTTGTGTTAGAGACCAATCATGGTGAGCAGACCATCTCTATAGACAGACTTAAACCCACATTCATCCTTCTGGACTGGACAGTCAATCCAAGCTCACCTGCGGCCGTGCATGGCCTGGCTACCATAAGCACCATTGTTTCTGACCCCATCCAACAGTCAACTATGCAACAGCTTCCCACACATTCTGGGCGGCTCATCAAACTACCCAGAAGACTATTGGATGCAGTTGCTGGGGGGGGGGGTATGTGGCGGCCTGAACAAAGACGACCCGAACAACTGCAACTTGGTTCGATATATTGATTGGACAGTTTTGTTAGAGTTGCTATGTTATCCTGTGTATCTTGTCTATGCTTTTAGTTTGTTTTTAGTAGAATGTAATATTTACGACTAACTGTTAAGAAGTGAATCATTGTGCATTTAATTATCCTGGTTTCAAATCATGTAAGGTGATGAATTATTGTGATTACCTACAATTCTTTTGAAATCCTAGTGGTTTTGTTAAAATATTTCATTAAGAGGGCGTGGGGCATTTGGTTCAGAGCCACAAAATCGATGTTCGCGGTGCAGGATATATTGTGTAAACTGTTATGCATATTGAAATATATAATCTATAGTGTAATATTGGATCTTGGATTGCAATTGTTCGAAATTTTTATGTGTTACATATTTTTTTAATGTAACCTTGAAAACGAAGAAGTTTATTAGACGAACACTAACAAATTTTCACCAGGAACAGAAAACCAAATAATGTCTAGCTACAACACATTTGTGTAGACAAGTTTAGAAACTGGGGGATTCATGCAGAGAAAACCACAGGTGCAAAATCTCTTCCGCCGCAAGTCTGGTCGAGTAACAGGCCTTGCAAGAATAATTTAGTGCCAGTTAGGGATGATGTAATTCATGTCGTAAGGCAATTTCGACCTATACAATGGGAAATTGTAGGTGTCAACACAGAAGTTATGTTATGTGAAGTTGGCTGTTAACGAGTGTTTTGCAATGACCTTGTCCAAACATAACAAAGGATATGGACCCAGCCCAGTTAGCCTTGTATGTCGTCGGGACTATTTGATTGTGAGCTGAAATGCGTAGCACAACCGTAGTTGCGGTGGTCGGATTGCTAGCAAGTTTTTTGTGTGTTTGCGAGTGTGTGCATTTACAGGACATCATGATTCCTGCATCGTTTATCGGTATTCTGCAACTCGCAAGCAATAATTTCTCCAACTGGTTGTGGAGGGTTGAGACGTTTTTGGAAAAAGGGGGAGTTATTGATGTCAGTATTTCTGATGCAGTGAAACAGATATTATCATCTGAAGATAAGAAGCAGTACGAAGAGCATGACAAGAAGGCGAAATTGGTCATTGCTCAATGTGTGTCGGACAAGCACTTGGAGATAATAAAAGGGACAACATCAGCGAAGGATATGATGGGTTCATTAAGGAATGTGTATGCACGAAAGAGCCCAATTTCTAAATTGTTTGTTATGAAAAAGCTTTTGAAGTTGAAGTTTGGAAAGGGAGAGCTGCTTGAGGTAGAAACATTACTTCGTGAATTAGATGCTTTAGGTGTTGTCTTAGATGAGACTGAAAAGGTATGTTACCTGCTACTGACGATGCCGGATAAGTACAACAGCGTACTCACAGCCATTGAGACAATGACTACGAATATCAGCTTGGAGTTTGTGAAGGGACGACTTCTCGATGCAGAACTTCGCATGCTGGAGGGAGAGCTGTCATCATCAATACCAGAGAATGGCTGTTCGTTTGCAGCGCGGCAGTCGAAGGTGAAGTGCTACGAGTGCGATGAGAAGGGGCATTTCAAAAGGAATTGTCCGAAGTGGAAACAGAAAACTGATGGTAAGATTGGCTGTGGACGATGTATGAACAGGGG
Source organism: Medauroidea extradentata (assembly GCA_003012365.1). Classification (NCBI taxonomy): domain Eukaryota; kingdom Metazoa; phylum Arthropoda; class Insecta; order Phasmatodea; family Phasmatidae; genus Medauroidea; species Medauroidea extradentata. The sequence goes on from PNEQ01129102.1 coordinate 3,177, forward strand.
ATTTGTTGCAGTAGAAACGGTGAGTGATGATCTTGTATTTACCGCGTCAACTTCTGTGCTGAGTGACAATGAACATCTTAATGTGGTTAATTTTGTTTGTGATTCTGGAACATCAGAGCACATGGTTAGTGAGAAGTATAGACCATATATGTCAAACATTAAAACATTAGATGAGCCAGTTGCTATTATAGTTGCGGATGGAAGTAAGTCACTTGTTCCAACAGAAAGGGGTGATATTGTGTTTGATAAGTGTACATTAACAAATGTGTTGATTGTTATTAACATAAGATATAATTTGTTGGCAATTTCAAAGGTATGTGAAGCTGGATATCAAACTACTTTTAGTTATGAAAAAATGGAAGTAAGGAATAAGTCGAAACAGGTTGTTCTGGTAGGATACAGAGTGGGTAAACTCTATCTTGTTGAGTTGGCTTGCTCAGCTGGGGAAATCAATAAGGGAACAAGGGAAGTGTATTTCGCAAATAACCTGGCATGAGAGGTTAGGACACCCTTGTTTAGAGGCCATGAGAAAGTTTTGGGAACTGTGACAGGCATAAAAAGCATGGAAGGGATAAAAGAATGCAAAACATGTCTTAAGAGTAAGTTGTCTAGGCAACTTTTCAAGCATGTCTGTTCGAAAGGAAAACATTGTTTACAAATAATTTGCAGTGATTTGTGTGGTCCCATTAAACCTTCTACTTGTGAGGGTTATAATTATTTTCAGACCACAACATATACATATTCAGGATTTTGTATGGTGTTTCTATCAAAGACTAAAGATGAAGCCAGTGTTAATTTGAAACATTATGTCAAATTACAGAGAGATAATTTTCAGTAGAAAATTATAAGGTGTTATGGGTATGGTGTGACAATGGGGGTGAGTTTTGTTCCTCAAGTTTCAAAAGTTGGTGTTATAAGAAGGGGATTCAATTGGAGTAGGCCTACACTCCTGCTTATATGCCTCAGCTAAATGGTTTAAGTGAGGGAATGAATCGAACCTTGTTAGAGAAATCCCGGTGTTTGATAGGGGATCTGCCAAAATATCTGTGGGGGAGGCTGTGAGGAGAGCAGCATATTTATACAATACAACCCCTAGGTATGATGGTCATATACCTGCAGAGACCTGCTATGGGCAGAATGTAGATTATAACAAAATAAGGTTGTTTGGAAGTAGAGCTTTTATTAAATACAACCGCCCATCGCTGGGAAAACTTGATAAAAGAAGTAGTGAGGTATACATGGTGGGGTATGCATCAAATGCGTACAAATTTTTTGATCCAAACACAAGAAAAATCATTCTTTCACTAGATGTAAAGTTTTTGGAGGATTATCCTCAGGTAGTAGGCATTGAGAGTGTTAAGAATGAGTAAATAGAAGTAGATTTGGAGGAAAAGTTAGAAGAACCTAGTAGTGATCAAAATGACAGTAATTCAAGTGAATCAAATTAAAAAGAAGTGGAAGAGGTTAGACGATCAAAAAGGAATAGGGTACCTCCAGTCTGTCAGAAAGATTACATAACCTCTAATGATTTTGTTACACAGATAGCTTTAGGTGCAGTAGGTATACTTGACTCTAATATCCCTGTGAGAGTGTCAGATATACCAAATAGTCCAGACAGGTTGTTGTGGGAAAAAGCTATGCAAGAAGAGTTGCCTGAATTTGATATAAATAATACATGGGAACTAGTCGAAAAACCTAAGGATGAAAAAGTAATAGACTCTAAATGGATATTTACAGAAAAAGGACAAGGAAAACATGTTAAAAAGGCAAGGTTAATTGCTAGGGGTTGTTTTCAGGACTTAAACACTGAGGAAAATATTTTTGCTCCCGTGGCTCGAATGCCAACTATTCGGATTCTTTTGCCTTTGGCTGTAAAATTGTGTTGGATTAAAGAGCAGTTAGATGTAAAAAGTGCTTTTTTGTATGGAGAATTGAAGGATCCTGTTTTCATGAATATACCAGAGGGTGTTAAATGTGTCTAATATTAAAAACCATGTTTGTAAATTAAAAAAGGCTTTGTATAGACTTATTTAGAATGGGATGTAGGAGACCTGAATCTGATCCTTGTTTATTTCTTCAGAGGGGTTTATACATTGTAGTGTATGTAGATGACCTATTGATATGTTCAGATGATAAAGAAAAAATAGGTGACATAAAAAGCATTTAAAAGAAAAGTTTGACATGAAAGAAATGAACGAAGGAAAGAGGGACTTCTATTTCCTAGGACTAGAAATAAGCTGTAATGATACATGTATGTACATTAGTCAGACCAAGTTGATAAATAAGTAATTGGATAGGTTCAATATGACAATCTGTCGATATTCAGACTTACCAATGGAATTGAAACTTGATCTGCAACCATCAGAAACATGTGATGGTGATGTACCATATAGAGAACTAATAGGGTATTTAATGTATATCATGTTAAGATCTCTACCAGAATTAAGCTATCCCATTGGGTATATGGAAATAATGTAATTTGGAAATGTAAAAAGCAGAACTGTGTCAGTTTATCGAACACAGAGGCAGAATATGTAGCGTTGGCCACTGCAGCCACTGAGTGTGTGTTTGTGAAAAAGATTCTGTGTGAACTACTTGCTATCAGTAATATAGGGATAGTTATATATGAAGACAATCAATTGTGTATTAAAATGTCATGTACATTAGAAACAAAACGTTCAAAGCATATTCATGTGAAGTATCACTACATTAGAGATCTTGTACAAGACAAGGTAGTTACACTAGTATATGTAGATACTAATAACCAAATTAGTGATTGTTTAACCAAATGGGTTCCTTATTGTAAATTCAAGATGTATGTTTTTGGATTAGGACTGTCGAAATTGGGGGAAGGTGTTGAATTTTGACGACTAAGAGGGAAAAGAGCGAGAGTGTTATTTCATATTATACTAAATAATTTATTAATCCTATTACATATAATATCTCTGCTCTAATGCATAGAAGTTTGCATACATAACAAACTGTACTATTTCTTCGTGTTCAGTGCCTATGAAGATAAAATAACTGGAGGAAAAAAGAAAATAATTAAAATATTGATTGATTTTGCTGTATAGGATTACGCCTCCCAGAATTCTGGATCGATGTTTCTACTATTACAGCTAGTCGCAAAGAAACAATCGCTGACAAACACACAAACTTGCCACATACATGCGGGAATTCTTATCTGCCTGTGTGTCATCTTTCTCCTCCTCTGATCGACTGGTTTGCTTCACGGAACTAAACAGCCGATCGTAGCACTATCCTACAAGGAGTATATGAACCACCACATAACCCCGCATGTGTGCAAAATTTATCTTCCTCACGCTCTGAAGATCAGTTGGTAAATATGAGATTGACACCAATCCCTTAGACACTGTATCTGTAATAATATAAGCACGAATGTCTACATGTTTCGATGTTTTGCTCTTTTGATAGTTCCTAATAAGACTAAGGCCGGTATACCTAAACGTTTGTATAAGGGTATAGGTGCAGCATATTGTCATGCCTAGGCCTTATCAGTATTCCTAAACATTTTAACAATGGTTTAGGTTCAGGACTTCGCTTGTTCGTGACTAATATGTGGCATTTACTTGCCTTAATATAACTACGCATGTGCAGTATGCTTAGCCCTACTGAAGGCTACATATGTTACAACGTATTTTACCACTTGTTAGACGAATCTCTTTTTTAATAATAAAAGAGAAAACAAAAACATTCGAATCATACAGAAAATGAAACTTTGTGAAAGCAGGAATACTAAATAATAACCCTCTAGCATTTTAAAAGCCCAAATAGTCCAAAATCAACAAATTTGTGGTTTTAAAAGCATTGCAGTATACATAAATTTTTTCAGTTGCTGCTACAATAGTAATTCAAGAGCTCAGACGTCAAGGCGTCGGCCCTATTACGGTTTTATTTGGGTTCGAATACCGGTCATTCCATACTTATTTTTACTTTTTATATATATCATGTATCACAATAAGGTAAAAATGATATGAATAAATTAATATATGCAATATCTCATCCCTCCTGTTTTGGTTTTGCCAAATTTCAATGAGAGGTTTACCTTACAAATTGATCAATCTTCATTAGTAGTAGGTGGTGTTTTGCTCCAGGATCAAGATGATGGAATGAAGACGATAGCTTTTGGTCGTAAATAATTGACACCAAATGAAAGGAATTTTAGTGCCTTTGAGAAAGAGGCCCTAGCGTGTGACGTGGAGTAGAAAAGTTTGCGATGTATTAGGAACACCAAGAGTTCGATTTGTTAACGGATAACCAGGCATTAACATGGTTATATTCGCATCTCAAACACTTAGGTAAAATAGGTCGATGGATAGCACACCTCAATAGGTTCCAATTTAAGATCACTCATGTCAAAGGGAAAGATAATGTGATCGATAATCGGGAAAGAAGTTGGAGTACATTTATTGCCTAGGTCTATGGCGTTCTTATCGTGCACAAGTGACTGAATATCCAATATAAATACGATGCGTAAAGTGACATTATAAAAAATATAGTTTTTTAGGTAAATTAATAACCATACCTTGTTGTGGAAATAATATTAGTCAATTTTGCATTCGTTTTGTATCAATAAAATAATATTCATATTTGTATTCGTATCTTGGTTTATCTTCTACGTGTGCGAGAAATAGTGCGTTGGGAGCCAATTTATTCGCCTCTGCTGTAGACAAACGCAGATAACAATTTCGTGATTGCACACGCACGTTCTATGAATTTTTCGTGTAAATTTTACAATGATTAATTATTTATGAAACCATTAAGACAAAGTATTGTGAGACATATACATCGGAATAGTGTACTTAAGTATCTAATACACACACATGCGAACATTATATAGCGAGGCTGATGGCGGGTTATCTACATTTTCATATTTGAATGAAAAAATTAAAGGTAACATAGGCATTTAAAACATTTGCAGCTTTAAACGTAATGTTCGTAGCACTAGCTTCTTTCTCGCTGTTATCTTTAAGGCCACATCATTTCATTTATTTCAGATAATTGCAAATATCTAAATTATTTTTAAACCAAATGCCTCGAAAACATTTTTAAATGTTAACAGTAATACGATGCACAATTCGCATAGAGCGTTTTTTTAATAATGTATAGTTTATCAGTAAAAAATTATTTCGTTTCATTTTGGCTTACTTTCGCAACAAAATTTGTGATATTTTAGGGGGGGGGGGTGGAAATCTACAAATCTGTTTGATGTATTGCAACAGAAAAATTCAGATGCAAACAATGATATATAAGTGTTAAAACTGCCAGAATATATTTTTAACATGTGTGACAGGTGGTGTTTCAAAAATTATTTTCGAAATTACTGAGAAATGAAAGATCATGTCTTTAAGAAAGAATGACAATTGACAATTTGTGAAAAACAATTTTAGACCTCTTTAATTTAGATAGGGGTGGTATATCACGATATCTACCCCCCCCCTCATTTTCGACTCCATGTACACCTGGCTACGCCCATGTATTGTATGCTTCTCCAACAGTGCGTTTTATAAAATGTTTCTGTCTCAGTTATACAAAACCACTCCACATTAGGCATGCGACTTTAATAGTAAAATTAACATTAATCAAATTTTAAATTTTTTGACTCAAGATAATTTCGAAATAGCTGAAGCCACCATAGCTATTACAAATACATAACAACTAGTTAACTGCTTTGTTGATAGGTAAACTGAGAGAGAAGTTTGTTCAGGTCATTCATAGTCCACGCATGGATGACATTTTCTGTCTTCTCCTGTCACTAAAAGAATAGTGATTCATTAAATTCTTTAAGATGAGCTTAAAAAGTTTTTATCGTTTATTCGCCTGCTGATAAACCCTCCTCCCCCCAAATCAATCACCTAAAACTAAAAAGTTCCTAACCTGCCTCCCATTTTCTTCCTATTAGTAGCGAACAGGGACACTGGTAAAACAATTTTAAAAAATGAACTTACTGACATATAGAAATTTAACGTACAGCATTACTAGCAGAACTTTTCATAAATATACTATAATAATTTTAAGTCAATTGATTAAATTGTTTAAGAGTTCTGGTGTGTTTAATGGGAAAGATTTTTGGGCACGACTACCACAGCACTGTGTGGCCAGTGCCCTCCGCGTGTCGTCAGAAGCTGGGAGCGACACCAACGAAGAAAAGCGTGAGAACCCGGACAAAGCCCTCCTGAACACTGACACTGCAGCGGGAAGGCAGTGTTGAGAAGCTGTTTCTCGTCTCGAGCAAGTTTTCTCGCTGACAACTAGAGGCGTTCTCTGTCAACGCACTAACGAACGAGACACAGACGCTCGTAGTTGGAAAATAAGCAAAACACCAGTGTCTAGCAAAACCATGCAGGCGATTTCTGTGTCTGTCCGAATTCAATGCAAATGTGAAAAAAAGTATCCATTTTAAGAAAAATATGTTTAGCACAAATTATTTTAGGACAAATGACTTTACGACAAATGAAATTAGGACAAACAATTTTATGAAAAATGATATTAGGACAAGCGAAATTGGGATTAACTATTTTGTGACAAACGATTTTATGACAAATGATTTTAGAATAAACGACTTTAGGACAAACGATTTTAGGACAAATGACATTTAGGACAAACGATTTTAGGACAAATGACATTTAGGACAAACGATTTTAGGACAAATTAATTTGAAAACTGAATTGTGATTTTCGGACAAACACTTTTTAGGACAAATGATTTTAATTAGGACGAACGATTTTAGGACAGACAATTTTTGGACAAACTAAATTAAGAAAAACTATTTTAGGACCAACGAAGTTAGGATAAATGACTTTAGAACAAACGATTTTACGATAAATGAATTTCAATCAGCAAAACCTCGACAAATGGTTTTAGGACAAACGCCGCACCCCCGTTCGTGTGACCTTGATAAGACATCTGTCGCATGTCGCTGTATGGACACAGGAGAGCCTAGGTGTATCGAACAACCTCCTAAGAAGATGTCTAAGAGGTTTATGGCATTCTGAAGAAAATTAAGTATTTCGATGTGAGAGAGCCATTAATCAGTCCATGATCATCTCCCATTTTGTTGATTAAGAACGAAGATGGCTCTGCAACATTTTGTGGAGGCTATGTTGGGACAAACATTTTTTGTGATATACCATCATCTCTACTGATGTGTGTGATCTTTTTTTTCAATATACCCACATTAAATACTTGATACATAGTTACATAAGATACATTAATATTCGCTGCAATGCAGTTCGAGCATTGGTGTTAAAATGATTTGTGTTAGGTGTGGTTGTAATAGATGTCTGGACAAACCATTCGCCTCCCACCAAGGTGCTCCGGGTTCGATTCCTGGCGCGGTCAGTATCTGGATTTTTACATGTGGGATACATGCTGGACGATATCACTGGATCTGTGGGTTTTCTCGGGGATCTCCCATTTCGTCCGCTTTTTATTCTGGTACTGCTTCATACACACCTCATGACACCCCTCGCTAGAGCTAAAAACCTCGATATTAAGCGTTGACCAAACTCTCTCACTCACTTTGTGTTACGTGATGGACGCACAGACGAGTTACGGGCTACTCTGCTAGTGTTGTAAGTTAGTTACGTGCGATAGTTCAATTTGTTTAAACAATATTTAATGTGCGGAGCTTCTACGTAAATCCGAGATTCATAACAAAAGAGCTGCAGATTTACACTAAAGCGAGATTTGCCTAACTGGAATCCTCACTGTATATTTACCTTCTATCTACAGTAAACTAGTATGCATATGAAGGTGAAAGTTTACTTGGAGTGCTATTTATGTGCAGAGCTTGTTGTAGTAGTGTGTCAGTATTTTATATTTAATAATTCAATTTTTTTACATTGCAGTATGCTTCGGGTTACTACTGACTTTGTGTTGTACATTAATTAATATAGGCATTTGACGTGTATGATGTGCATATTCTCGCGGCGATGTGTCGTGGCAGAGACTTTCATACAGTATGTCTACCTTATGCACATAACTAGGTATATTTTTTAACGAACGTATATATTTTAATTTTGCATGTTGATTATTTGTGGGTATACTATACTTCACCTTTTTCGTTACTTGTAACAATATACTTCCTGGGTGCTATTTTCCACATGCTATCTATAGAATAGTGTGGTTTTCTGTACAACGAGCTGTGGGGCGTCGTCGTGCACTAGGATGCCTCGCATTATGAATTTGATAATAAATCAATTGTTAATAACTGTTTGCATACATTATTTGGTTCTTTACTACAGAGTTTACAGCAAATTATGTGTGTATGTATGGATACTTGAGGGTATGTCGTGTGAAGGTATAGTGAACATGACATATGATTTAACAAACAAATTGCGGTGTTTATGGTGTAAACTGAGTAAGAGAGTCATGTACTCACCTCGTGAGATGACAGCCAAATTAGTAGCAATGGCTGCTGAGCATCGATATATAGTGTTGGAGAAATGGAGGGGTATGAATTGAGGGGTAAGAATGGAGGGGAAGTAGGGTTTTATACTAGTAAAGCCTGTCTCCCATCTTCATTCAAGTAGTGGCCGTGTTTGAAGAAGGTGGTGTTGCTGCTGCTGCTATTGGGGGTAAGTGTTGGAGGGGGTATCACAAGCCTGTGATACACAAAGTGTTGGAAGAGGTCATACGTGTTGCACACACACTCTCTAGCTTCATCTTGAAGACATCTTCAAGATGTCTTGAAGATGTCTCAAGGAACTACTATATGTCTAGAATATGTCTTGAAGTCTTCTTAAGGAGATGGGGTAGATGTCTCAAGGAGTTGCTATGCATCTTGAAATATGTCTTACATACATTAGGACTATGGGAGATGATTCATCACAAGTATGTGATAAGCCTTCTAACACAATCCTTGTAACGTCTTGAAGATTTCTTAAAGATGTCTTGAAGACTTCTTGGAGATGTCTTCAAGATGTCTTGAAGACGACTTGCAGTTTTCTTAAGGAGATGGGGTGTGAGTTGTAGACGCCTCAAGGAGATGGGATCAGTATGTAATTAGCCTTATAGCACAATCCTTATAACGTTTTGAAGATTTCTTCCAGATTTCTTCAAGATGTCTTGAAGATGTCTTAAAGATGTCTTGAAGACGACTTGCAATCTTCATAAGGAGGTAAGGTGTGAGTTGTATATGTCTCAAGAAGATGCTATACATCTAGAGATATGTCTTACAGACATTAGGACAATGGGAGTTGTAGACATCTCAAGGAGATGGGGTAAGCATGATGTAAGCCTTCTAACACAATCCTTGCAACGTCATGAAGATTTCTTCAAGATGCTTGAAAATATCTTCAAGATGTCTTGAAGACTTGCAGTCTTCTTAAGGAGATGGGGTGTAAGTTGTAGAAGTCTTCAAGATGCTATGTATCTTGTAGACTCCTCCACCCCTCCTCACAACACTCCCTTGCTCTTAACAATCAATACCCACATGGTGCTTAGGCACAACTTGTAACAAAAGGATTGCAAACCCCTCTGTATACAGCCTCCCCTGCACCCCTCGCCTACATGCACACACCTCTTACCCACATACAGGGCAGGGCTTAAGCTCTCAGTCAATCACAGGCCTCATGGCACTTAGGTGCTATTCGTACCATATGACCCCAACAACCAATCCCAGCCCAGGACACGCCCCCCTAGACAACATCTTGGCCAATCAGAGCCCTAGCAGCGGGCGGGGAGGGGTGCCCCATGTTAATCAAATGCACCTTGTGCCGGTTTTGCTCCCTGTTGGACAGAGTGGCCACCTGGTCCCTACTGAAGCGGAAATACACATGCACACATATATATATGCGTATATATATATATATATATATATATATATATATATACTTTTAAACTATTTCTTACATTTCCCTCAACAAATTCGAATTTCTCTCCAAAATCGGAAAAAAATCTCTAATACGTTTTCCCAAAATGGCTGACCCTTTTTATAGGCCGAAAAAACATCTAAAAATAATTGTTAGTTTTATTCAATATTTTATTAAGGTTTTATAGTAAATTCCTGTTTTCTGTACTGTACAAGTAAATTTCAGATGTCCTTCCAATAAAAAGAGATGTTCATATCTGAATATTTGTTATATTCACGTATTTCAAGCACAATCTACGTCGTTCCAAAATAACTTTTTTTTATTTACATATAGGGAAAATTTTGGGCGTACCCAGGGACGAAATTTTGCGCCTGTGTACGCTCTTGTTGTTGTGGGCCTCTACCCACAGTGGTCCAGCCGTCTTGGCTGGTTTGTGCCCAGGGGGCGCGAGGGGCCTTGTAATTTTTGGGGGCTTGTTTCTGGCCTTACAGCGAGGCTTTACTCTGCTGCTGGCGCTTCTGCCTCTCCTCTCTGGGCAGGAAACGCCACTTCTCGGCCTTGTAGGTCTCGCAGCCTCTATAGTTGGCTGCATGTTTGCCTTGGCAGCCAACACAAAACCTGGTAGACTTGTCGTCTTTATTTTTTAGGTCGCAAGTCGCGGTCTTGAGATCTTTGCCGCACAGGCGTCACCTAGGGGGGCATGGCACACCTTGCTGGAGTGACCGAAACATTGGCAGTTACTACATTGTGGGGGGGGGGGCATCTTGGCGATGGTAGTCCTCAACTTTAATTGCAAGTCCACATAGGAAGTGCAAGGCGAAGATGGCTTTTGACGCCTCGGTGTTAGGCAGTTCCACAATGAACATGTGGAGGGGCTGCCTGTCACGGGTGGAGAGCTTGGGCTCGATGTTTAATGGCTCGAAGCTGCACTCAATTAATTCCTCTCGTATCCACGAGATCGGAAGGGTCTTTTCCAGGCGCATGATGGCGACCTTAAGGGGGAATTCGTGGCGTGGGGTCAGCACGCTGAAATATACGCTGACTGACTCCAGTACCTGTATTGCCAGGCGGTAGTCAGCGACAGTTTGGGGCAAATATTGCACCCCCTGCGGGACCAGCCGGTTTTTGGTTGGCTGGCTAAGCTGGTCCTTGAACTGCGCGAGGACCATTCCGTAGGTGCACTCACGTGTGCGGTACACAGTTATGGGCCTGAACTGGGGCTTTGGGGCCTGAAGGGTGGCCTGTTGTGTGGAATTTCCGGACCCGGAATCCATCCTTGCGCTGTTGGGGTCGGGGTCATCTTGCTTACGTTTCTTGGCGTCACTCATGATGCCGGGTGGGGCCCCCGAGGGGGTGGGAGGTGTAAGCTTAATCAAATTAATGGCTAAATGTCCCTAGGCTAAAACTACTACCTAACAATATAAGCTATTGAAGACTTGAAGTTGTCTGGCGCTGTGAAAACAGCAGCAGACGGAAACCTTTCAATATCCCGCGTTGCCAAGCACTTGCAAGCTTGCCTGAAAATGAATTTAAACTTGCTAGCTAAATGTACTGCCTAACCGACCTGTAGCAATAGTTACCTCCTACACTGTGTGTCTTAGTTGGCACGGTTACGTTTCCAACACACAGATAGGCCACTGAAGCAGAAGGTCTGGTAGACTAGAAGACAATGAGCACGATGTGCACACTGCGGCTGCCAGAACAGAACCCTGGACGACAAGTCCATACTGTTGATTCATCAGTTATTTCGCGACTTGCGCTACGTTGAATGTAGCTACCAGTTTCTTGAAATAATAAGCAGTGTTTATGGATGTGCTGCGTGTAAGCGTAAGTACTAACAGTTAAATATTGGCCTCAAAGAGGGATTATTACTGAAATTCTATGCAAATAATATAATTGCTTTCAAAATTTATTATAATTTTTTTAGAAAATAATTTTTTAACACAGATCTACATTAGGTTACTGCAAATGGCAATATTTGGCATCAATATTTAGTTTTAGTTCGTTCAGCTTGAATCCCTTCTTACTTTGGTTTCGTTTCCGTCCTTCCTGCTTCCGCGTCGCCTACGAGCCGATGTTCGCATCACAAATTCAACGACTTCAGAGGTAGCATTTAAGTTACGCAAAGTCGTCAGACAAGAAAAGTTAAACTGTATTGTGTATTTCTCAGAATATGAAACGTGAATATGCTATAAAATAATGATTTGTATAATATTTAAATAATAGTATGTTACTGCTGTTGAAAATATATTATTGGAGCATCATTTGTGATGTGAGTTCTCGGTTGGCTGGTTTGGTGATAGGCCTGATTTTCAAAAATAGAATAGTCAGTATAAATGGACTTTTAAAGTAAATTTTATATCATTTATCTTGAAGTATAACAATCCCACTACATCTATACAAGGACTCCTAAGCTTAGTAATTGCAAGTGAATACCGAAACGGAGCAAATTAAACTGTCTAAAACGAAATCAATAATTTTTCGAGTTTTATAGCATTCTCACCATTGTGTGTTCATAGTATGTAGGTAGTTCGCATGGAATATTGTTTACGAAACTGTCGCCCAGTGGCATAGTTATTCCTCTGGTGTTGTTGCTTTTAATGAAACTCAATGTACACAGTCTTGCCGGTTGAAAAATACTACTTCAGCTCGCTCAACAAATTTAGCCAACTAGATGCTAATGTGGTGAAATAATATGACAGCATTTGTCTAATTAATAAGGCAGGTAACAGTGAACGATGTACAGTATCCTCATCTTTGTATTAAATACTAAGTGGGGCTCAAATTTACGCTAAAATGTTAGCTAAATTATGCAGACATTTGAAAGTGCATGGAAAAGACAAAATGATTGATAGTAGAAAACAACTTTTGTAACCTTTAAGTGCAAGAATTTCGCAAGGGCCAATCATTTTTAAGCCAAAAATCTTGCATCTTAAACTAAATTAAAAAGTTAAGGCGACATAATAATTTCATCAGTTTGTAACACATATCACTAATATGTTCGCTTGCAGTCTTGCTAGAAACTATTTTCCTGGATTGTTCGTTTTTGTTTGATCTATAATGAATCTCAGATTCCTGTCGGATATAACAAATGTTTTTAGTGTTAACATATGAGTTGTCTTAGGGGACTAAATTGGCTGAAGATGACTTACCCCTTGATATATCGGATTTTTAGGCCACGTAAATTTTATGCGACATGTTTTTTTAGGGTAAGTATTGTCAAGAGTTGGTCATGAAATTACATTTAAACTATGCGACTCACACGTCATATAACCATAACATCTAATGGCTTAAAGCGCAGAGACTTCTAGGCCAGGTGACAATAAGGCAGTGATTTTTACGCCATATATCATTTAGGCAAAGTGCAGGTTGGAAGAATTGCGGTTTATGCCAAATTATTTTAGGCTGTCACTTTTATGCCATAAAACATTAAAGCCAAGTGACTCTTAGGGCATGTGAATTCACAGATGAGTGCATTTTAGGACAAATTATATTTAAGCCAGGAGGGAATTTATTCAAAATGACTTTCAACACCAGGGACTTGACTATAAAAAGAATATATATTACTCGGCGCTCCTAATAGTTCTTTGTTACTTTTCTGACATTTTCTGTTTGGATATGAAGCTGACCACTAAGTCGCAGTTTACTTCATTTTAGAATTATTTTACTTGTAGATCTATTAAGTAAATATTAGCTGATTTTATCTTTTGTTGTTACTTAAATTATGTTTTCTTGTTGTACTTTCAATTTTGTACAGTTTTGGATAATGATAATCAACAGTTTCTATTGTAAATTAAGCATGCTAATGTTTTCAAACTTAGTGAAAGGGGAAATTTTGGTGTTATGGGGCCCAAAGCCGAGGAATACAGCCAACGCATCCTGGATGAATTAGTCTGACAGAGATAACAACTATAGCAATGAAAATTTGTAAATAACTCTCCGTACGCAATAAAATACAATCATAAAAGTGCATTGGATCGACATGCCTGTAACTCTTTGAATGGATCAAAATATTTTCGATAGAGTAATTGGAGTGAGTGAGAATTTTGGTCAGCGCTTAAAATTGAGGTCTTTAGCGCTGGTGAAGGGTAACATGAGGTGAGTATGGAGCAGCGCCGTAATGAATAGGCGGGGGAAACGGGAGATCCCCGAGAAAACCCACCGACCAACGGAATTGTCCGGCGCGATTCCCACATGCGAAAATCCGGGGACCGACCCTGCCAGGAATCGAACCCGGATTGCCTTGGTGAGAGTAATTGTAGTAAAAAGTAGCCTATTGTGTGCTGCAAGAAAGAAATAAAGTTGCTAAAAATAACAGTGAAAATGTACGGTAGACAATTTAATTTTAGAAATATGTTGTAACTTGTAAGGCATCGTATTTTCAAGATGACGAAACCATTAAAGCACAATGACGACACGTTGAATAAATGTGATATGGAGAATTTCGCCAGGAGGGTTATCGATGATGTAAATATAAATGAGAGGGATGAAAGAGATAGACAGATTGAACCTTGTGATAGATCGAACCAAAATAAAATATCATTCATTCACACCTCACACTCTTTCATGTATCGAGCAATATATAATACATTTTGTACAATTTGTGTTTTTCATAGTACGAAGTATATTTACACCTACAAAATATTAAAATATAGAATACTTAATTAATAAATGGTTATAAGTAGATGGGTTTGGTAGGTGCACTTTGGTGGCGCATGGCGTCGGAGCTCGGAGCCACGGCCGCCATCTTGGCCGCCATCTTGTCGGCCATCTTGTCGGCCATCTTGTCGGTAATTTGGTCGGCCATCTTGTCGGCAATTTGGTCGGCCATCTTGTATTTCATTTTCTCCTGCTCTATCATTCTGTTTATTTTTCTCCTGCTCTATAATTCCATTACTTCGTGCTCTCTCATTCCTTCGAGAATAATCTAGGTTTTTTTCTGCTCTGTCATGCTTTCGAGAATAGTCTTGTATTTAATTTTCTCCTGCTCTATCATTCTGTTCATTTTTTTCTCCTGCTCTATTATTCCATTACTTCGTGCTCTCTCATTCCTTCGAGAATAATCCTTTGGCTTCCATGTTTTTCCTGCTCTGTCATTCTTTCGAGAATAGTCTTGTATTAAGTTTTATCCTGCTCTGTCATTCATTTAATTTTTTTTCTCCCATTGCTCTCTCATTCCTTCGAGAATGATCAAGGTAATGTTTTTTTTTGGCATCCATTTTT
>PNEQ01129103.1:0-18235 GCA_003012365.1 Medauroidea extradentata
ACTGGTAACAAAACCACTAAAGTGGCAATTCTGCTAGGTTCGGCTATATTCGGAACACTTCGGCGAGAAAGCACTGCAATCGTAGCTTCTAACACAGCGTTACGTAGCCAATCCCCTCCCGTGTTCCTTCCTCCCGGCCACCCCTCCCGCCCATTCATTCTCCCGAATACTATCGCGGCAACTCTACACACTAGAAGCGTTATTGGAAGCGCTTTTCAACAGCTTGCTTTGGTTGCTTACTGGTTCTTATCTTCCAATTGACAGTGTTGTAATCCGAGCGGAATTTTTAAAAGATATATCTATCTGCACGAGTCATAGTTAGCTTCTAGTAGGGACAAGGTTACAAGTAAATATTTATTATAATCAGAGCATTGTCATGAAGCTGCCTGGGCAAGCACTGCTTGCCTTGCTTACCCTGACGAGACGCCACTGCCCACCAGCAAGCAGTTTATTCACGGTGGCGTGTCCAGGCTTTACAAACAATCGACGTAATCAGCAAATATTATTCGCCAACAAATAGTTTCAAAATGCAGTCCTCGTACTTAATATACATGCTAGTTGCTGTTATTATTTTTACAATTGTAAAAAACTTCGCGAATACACTTTTATAGAATTAAAACACTCTCTCTGATTTTTGCGACAGGCCTCAGGAAGCGATTATCAGAGAGCAAACAAAAATAGTCTTTCCTGATTGTAGACGGATTAAATAACAATGGACGACTTGAAGTCCACACCCCCTGACGTCACCGCAGGGGAAAAGTACTGTGGGAAAGAAAGCTTGTTTACAAACATGCTGATTTGTAGTTGGTAATTGCAGAAAGCAAAAATGTTGCATATTCATAGATTTGCACGCAGGGGTAAAAAATATTAGTTTCAATTTCATGGTTAAGATACGCAAATACATAAGATTAATGTTTACCTGAAAAAATAAAAAACTGCAAATTCCAAACAAATAATCAATTTTCTTGACGTACATCTCATCCGGGACATGAGAAGCCAAACAGCTAAATGAAGGTTATGTTCGGCTGCGGTATCCATGGAGATAGGAATTGTATCCCACGCCTGACTGAAGCTCCGCCTCTTTTCAAGACGTCCATTACAATAGCATTTAAAAGTAGTTTCAGAATGTCCGTGAATATTGTCGGCTTGAGTAATGATAGTATAAACAAAAGTAACAGCTTAAACTCGGCAACATTCTGTATTCAGAAGTGAGCGACTACTTGGCAGCAGGAGCGTTTATCTTGTGCTCTTAAGCGACTTTTTCACTTAGAGTACATTGTCCGGCACTGGCGTTTGGCTATGCGCGCCGTTCGAACAACTGTCGCGTGCAGCCTTGTGGCGAGTACGGCCAACTGATGCATACCGTTCCCCGACGTGTTGCGAGGTTTCGTCACTAATTTTACTTAGGTCTCTTTACTTCTGGATGTCAGGTTATAGCAGCAGAGGAAAAGAGGAAGAGTGGTGGGTGGACAGAGGAAGACAGAGGCATTTTACCAGGCTGACCCAGCCATACATAGGCTGTAAGCAGCATCAGATGATGATGATGAATACTGTTAACAAATCATGTGAAGTTAATGGTTTTTTGTGAAATGTTACATTTTTCGATTGTCAATTATTATACTTGGATTTACATTTAACTATGAAACTAAAATTATTTCTGTTTTGTAAGACTGTTTGTTATTGCTGTATGTGCAGCAGCATGCATGATAGTATACCAAATGCAACAGCAAGTCTTGCATGATGTTTTTATTAGGTGGTTTTAGTGACTGTAACATTTTGCTATCAGAAACATTTTAGTAATTTTGTAATTTGTATTTTCAGATTTTTTTCTTCTTTTCTTATTTTTCTATTCTTCATTTGAGAAACAAGGACATTAATTTTCTCTATTTTTTTATAGGCGTAATTGTAGGTACCCAGTAGGGATAGTTAGGAAATGCCCCTTTGGAGATTAGGTATAGGTGAGTTTAGTTTTTGTAACCAGGTAGGCTAGACTCCCGTCCAATTTATTTACTTACTATTAAGTATTTATTTATGTGTTATTTTTGTGTGTTTTAGGCCTTTTTATGATCATTAGTATTTTTTTAAATTTTCATTGTAGTTATAGTTTCTTTTATTTACCATTAGTTTGTTTATAAATCTCCAACCCAGACTACAGTTTTTGTAACAGTTGCGAAGGCTTTTGAACTAGCCGCGAGCAACGGATAGAGATCAGATAAGTTTCAACCTCCGAGGTGATAGGCTGCCAATTTTAAATACAACACTCTAGACATCTAGACACAGTCACACCTCAAATATTGCATTGCCCCTACTGACTTACATTGAGATCACTTACATTATGATAAGGTTTTAAAGCTGTAACATGTACTTTTTTCACAAGAACATTCACTTTTGGATCACTTAGGTTTACCCTAACTGGGGTGGAGAAAGATAAAATTTTATAAGATTCATCATAAGACATACATAACCTGGATGAAGTATAATCTACCTTTTTGCTCGTAGAAACCTTTCTACAAACGACGAGGTCGCCCACCTTGTAAGGACAATCTTTCCAATCTTGGTTATACCTTTGCTGGACACGTTTATGTGTCTTCAATAGAGACTTATATGCTTTTTCTCAAACGTGAGAAAAATTTACATCACCTTTGTATAATAAGGATTCATTCCCCCATAAACTCATAAGGAGATGAGGTACCTCTAGGCCAAACACGACCATACTGGGAGACTTTTTAGTTACAGAGTGGGACACATTATTCCACACGACATTTAGTAATGCTAAATATTCATCCCACTTACGCTGATCCTGGTGGTGGTAAATCGTTAATGCTCCTTTTGCTGACTTGTTCAATTGTTCTACTGAATTAGGACAGGGATAATGACTGGTGTGGACAAGCTTGACACTCCAACCAAAACACAGATTGTGCATCTGTTTTCCGGAAAAATAGGAGGCGTTATCACAAACCAAATGCTCATGGCTGCCAAAAATCTTAAAAACATTATTCTGCAATTGGGCACATATAAGAAGCTTTCATATCCCGCAATGGTTCCACAAAGGCAAAACGAGTGAACCCATCCACCATTATTAAGAAAGACATATTCCCTTTACTCGACCTTGGGAGTGAACCAAATATGTCGATAAACTAACATTGCCATACTCGCTCAGGAGGTTGCACCGAATAGTAACCAACCTTACTGTTCAGTGGCTGCTTCGTACATTGACAAGCATGACGTGTGTACATATCCACATAGTACGTCATTGTACATGCCACCAAAAAAAACTCTTGCTAAATTTTTTATTTTATTTTCCGGGCACCCATGTGCCCGCACCCGAAGGAGAGTTGTGGAAGTATTTTAACAGCGTAGGTCTAATATTCTTCGGGACCCATTCTCGTTTCTTTCCCTTGTTGGTAAATAGGCAAATGATTCCCTTACATATCTTAAATTTGCTCCCTTTTCCCTCGGAAATGTCCTTCAACAATTTTTCTCCTCTTCATCCTGTTATTGCCATTGACGAATGTTCACTAAACTTTCGGGGATCAACTGTAAAACACTACAGCTCCCTTGATTTTTATTATTTACTTCCGGAACGACTTATTGCCCTGGGTCATACATGTGGGATAGTGCATCAGCAATGGCATTTTCCTTTCCAGCAACATGGGTGATCTTAAACTTAAAACGCGTAAGTTCCGTGATCCGTAGTTCAATCTTACCCAACTGTCGCAGATGACTAAATAACAGTGTCAATGCCTGGTTGTCTGTCCACAGGTCAAATTCCATGCAGGGTGTCCACATTCTGGAAAGTCAGGGAAATCTCTGATTGAATTATTATTTTTTGTAATGTAATTCTAGTTTGAAATAAAGTATTGACGCAACTTGGGGAAACAAGGGGTCGTTATAAGTAGACTATGTCAGGGAAGGATGCGGAGAAAACCCTTTAGGTGCCAGTTTCGCTAATGTGAGGAGCTCGGCAAAACTCGAGCAGAGACTCTTTTTACCTCCGAGCATGGTCGACGGCCATGTGGCTACCCCCTGCAGCGTCGCTGTTGCGTAGTAGTGACTATCGATGCGTTGCGCCCTTGTTATGGCCAGGGCGCCGCCAATATCACACTGTCAGCACTGTAAATGAAGCGGCCGTGGCAGGTAAAATAAAAAAAAAGTATAAACGTACTGTATATAATTTTACTACAAATTTTAATGCATGCTTTGCTATTATACAGATTAACGCAAGTCACGACACAAGCAGACAACAGATGGTGTACGGAGCGAACCTCCCGCACATGTGCTCCCTTGAATGTCTGGGGCAGGACTGCCGACAAAGTGTCGAGACGCGTTCTAGTAGCACAGCATTGCCCGCCAAAACTTACGTACAGAAACAGATATCAACTAAAATTTAATACACGCAATACACTCTCATTAAGAAAAATAAGTACAAAATAAATGACATCAGTAGAAAACTAAAAACTAAAACAGATGCCGCTGCAAGTGTTATGTTGGCACTACAGCAGAACACACGCCTCACGATTCTCACACTAGTAGGGTTTCCCGGGAAAAGCATTAATTAAAGCAGGTGTGGCCACTAATTAATATATTCCCTATCTGCTGCACCCAATGCCAGCGTGAGTGAAAGGTTACTCGCTACAGGTCTGCATGGTGTAACCCTTGGAGTAGCCTCGTCGGGTCGCGAGTGCAGGACCTTCGCTTGGGAGGACAGCAGAGCAAACGGTCTAGAATAGGAATGTGGACAGTGGTTCACGTCAGTATGATGATTGTAATCATGTGGAATGAATTTTACTGCAATCATCTATTTATGTGTATTTGTTTTGCATTTATTTTTGTCAGAAACTGGTAAATAATAGTACAATGTAAACTTCAGTATTTATTTTGAATTGTCTGTTTCTGGTTTGAAATAAAAGTGTCAGTAGTGTTATTTGGTGAAGACAGAAAGGATAGAAATGATTGAACTGTTCCATCAGGTGTTGTTTTGCTACAGTTCATTCAAAGAATAATGGCTAAACAGTGTATATTTAATAAACAATGGTTAGATTACAAACTGAATCCAGAATTCGCTGGTTGGTTGGACTAAGTGCCTAAGAATTCTTCATTAGCTTATTGTAAAGTGTGTGTGAAATCTTTCAAGCTTAGTAATATGGGAAGACAGTCTGTTCTTTCTCATGCTAAGGGACCAAAACATGTAAAAAATGTTCAAAGTACACGTTTGCCGCTCAGGAATTTGTCTGTTGCTAAATACACTAGATCTGAACAATGTAACGTGGTTTCAGTACCATCATGTAGCTCGCATACATCAAATCCATCTTCAAGGTCTGATGAATTGTCTTCTAGTTCTTCAGCTCCAGTTTTGCAGCAAACAAATGTGAAGACTTACACAGTGAATAAAGATGATGTTACATCATCAGAAATAGTGTGGGCACTGGAAGTAGTTACAGGAAATATATCTCTGAACTCTTGTGACAGAAGTGCGTCTGATTTCCAAAGAATGTTTCATGATAGAAAAATAGCTCAGCATTTCTCAATGAAAAAAACTAAAGTTTCATATGTATTTAATCATGGATTAGCTCCATATTTTAAAAATTGCTAGAAGTCTGACTTGAACTACAGCATTGATTATGTAGTGTGTTTTGATGAATCATTTAATAAGGTGGTAGGAGGACAAATGGACATGTTTGTACGCTTTTGGGATGTCAACTAACAACGAGTTTGTTCACGTTATTGAAACAGTGTTTTCTTAGGATGTGCAATTGCTGAACATCTGTTGGCAGGATTCTCTGAAGGCCTAATAATGCTCCCTTTAGAAAACTTGTTGCTAGTATTGATGGATGGGCCAAATGTGAATCATTGTTTTTAAAAGACACTTGAAAACAAACTGAAAGTTGACAACCCAGATGGGAAAACTCTTCTTTATGTTGGCACCTGTGACCTACATACAGTTAATGGTGCATTGAAGACAGGTCATCAAACTGCTGGTTGGGATATTTACCATGTTCTGAAAGCCATGTGTAGTCTTTTCAAAGACAACCCAGCACGTTGAGCTATGTACACAGAATAAAGACTTTCTCTTTAAGTTTACTTTTAAGTGTACTTCTGTGAGGCGGCTAGAAAATGGTGCACGTATTAAACGAGCACTGAAAATTTAGGATGATGTTCAGAAATTTGCTGAAAAAAAAAATCAATCCCAGGAAATGATAACCACAACTGTCTCAAAGAAGCTATGACTGATCCTCTTCTGAAAGTTAGAATGGCTTCCTTTAAAACTCTTATATCAGAGTGTGAACCTCTCTTGGTTAGGTTTCAAAGTCAGAAACCATTGGTACCTTTCCTGTACATGGCACTTGAAGATGATGTTAAGAATCTCCTAATAAGGTTTGTCAAGCCAGAAAAAATTGCTGAAGTCAGTAGTGCAAACAAATTACTTTAAATCTGACAGTGAAAATCTCATTCCTATTGAAAAAGTTGATGTTGGATACACTGCATAAACTATGCTGAAAGAAGTCAAGTGTTTTGACAAGAAGAAATTGTTGTTTAAAAATGAGTTTCAGAAATTTCTTGTCAGTATTGTAGATAAGGTAAAACTGAAGAGTCCTCTAAGATCGCATCTTGTACGAGGATTAACTTGCTTCGATCCTAAGATTATTCTCTTCCAGTCAGGTTTGGGTTTGAAGAGAGTCAACACTGTTCTTGAAGAACTACATGGTGTCAAAAGCATACCAGAAAACCTAGCAGACAGAGCCAAAAAACAGTATGTTACTTTTACTGTAGAAGCTCAGTCAGAGGGGTGGAAGAAGAGTTTGACTGATGTCTCTCAAGACAAGGATACTATTGGACTTGATGAATTTTTCCATTCACTTATTGGCATTGACAAGAGGCTTGCTGATCTGTGGTAAGTCATGAAGCTGTGTTTCATCTTATCACACGGGAATGCTTCTGTGGAAAGTGGCTTCTCTGTAAACAAATCTCTCCTTGTCAAAAATTTATTGGAAGAATCACTAGTGGCTCAGTGCATTATTTATGATGCTGTGAAGAATATGTGTGCAACACAAGAGGTGACCATTACGAGAAGCATGCTAACTTCTGTGCGATCTTCGAGACGAAGATGACCAAGTTTATTTTGGAAAAGAAAAATGAGTTGAATTCAGAAGAAGAGAAACAACAGAAAGAAAAAAGGAAAACTGAACAATAGCTCAGGGAGCTAGAAGAAAACAAGAAAATCATGAAATTGGAGAGAAAGAAAGAAGACATTGAAATTAAACGCAAGAAATAATTACTTCATAATATGATTAAGTTTTAGAAATTGTCATAAGAATGGTTAGAGTTCTAAACGACTAAAAAAATTTACCAATTGACTACAAATCTTTTCTATTTTGTTTGAGATAAGTATGCTATAACATTGTTGATTCATTTTGTTACTTTCCTACTGTGATTTGTTATATTTTTACAGTTTTTATTGTTGCATTCTGCTTTTGTATTATCTTTTGCAATTCAACTTTGTAAGCCTATTAACATTAATAAATGGAAAAGTTAAATTTAAAAAGACATAAAGAAAGTGGGAATGGAGGAGGCTGAATTTTTTTTTAATTATTCAAAAAAGTATTGGTCAGGGAAATTAAAAATTTTGGTCAGGGAAAAGTCAGGGAAATTTTATTACAGATTGGTGTGGACACCCTGCCATGTGTTTGAGCTAACATTTAAACTTTTTTACTCCAAATTTGCATGCAAACACATCTTTCTCATAAGTACTATAATTTTGTTCCGTTCTCGAGGCTATAGGTTTGGCTTGACTTTACTCCCCCTGTAACGAAACAGCCACAAGCAAAATCGGGAAGATGTAAAACTGGCGGATGAGAAATAGCATATTTCAGCTGCTCAAAACTATTTTGTTGTTACGAACTGCAATGGAAATCCTCAACCTTTTCCTTTAACATGTTCAACGGCCAACACAACTCAGCATAACGTGGAATAAATTTAAAAAAATAGCCTAATATACTGTAAAATCTCATCACTCTTTTAACATTTTTGGGCCTCTGAAAATTCATAATAGGACAAATTTTATTTGGATCTATCAATACTTGTCCCCGTTTAACTATGAACCCCAAAAACTTCATTTGTCGTCTGGCCCAACATACCTTGTTGGGATTTAGAGTGATTCCTGCCTCCTTCAATTTTCCCAGGACTTGTTCTACATGCTTAAGATGTTCTTCGAAACTAGTCGAATACACACAAATATCATTGAGGAAGGAGGTAACAAATTTAAACTGAAAATCCTCCAGAAGCTGACTCAGAATCCTTGATAAACAGTGTCCCCCAAAAATGTACACCAAAGGGCACTTGTGTCCACTTGAAGTGACCCCAGGGGGTGACAAATCCCGTATACTTCTGGCTTTCTACTGACAAAACACATTGATGACAGGCAGAATTTAAATCAAACATGGTAAAGCACATAGCTTTAGAAAGATGTTGAAAACAGATATCTATATTAGATAACAAAAAAGGATCTAATAATATTTTTGCTTTAAGTTTACAATAGTTCAAAACTGACCTATACTTTCCCAGTTCCTTTTTCTTAGTTAAAAATGCTGGCGATACGTACAAAGAGTTACTTTTCCGAATAATACCCTGTGTTTCCAGCTCCGGAATAAAATTATGAAAAGCTTCACGTTTCGGAGGGGCACACTGGTATGGTGTACATTTAGCAGGTACATCATCACTCAAAGAATTTGACACTTTCATAAGATCACTTTTTCTTTTTAAGAGTGATATCATTACATCATCAAACCTCCCTTTTAAGTTTTTCTGATGTTTCCTGTTGACTCTCTGTTAATTCACGCCTCTGCACCCTCATACTTACACATATTTTACCTGACCTTTTTTTTTTCTGTTTCCCAAAAGCTTCACTGAGCCCCCCAAATCGAAAGAAAATCAGAGTGTCCGCGATGAACAATCAGTCAAACATTGGGTCTCCTGTAAAAAATCAAGACCCCATTATACAATTGCATATCAACCCTGGAACTATCGAAAAGTTCCTTGTCCAACTATATTTTTGGATTTTAAAATGTAATTCAATAGCGTCCCTCACTTGGCACCCGAAACCATTTGCCACTAGTAAATAAAACTTCGGTTCAACTCTTAACTTATGCTTTAAATCACGGAACATCCTCCCCAATTCACTAATCCCCTCTTGGGTAATGAAGCTTGCAGGAGCTCCCGTGTCTACCATAGCTAAGACCTCTTTCTCGCTTATCATCAGACACCCAAATATTATTCTTTTCAGGTACTCGCAATACCGAAGTAGCTTGGTCACACCCTTACGTCTATCTTCTCCTTCCCTTTATCCCTTCCATTAACAACCTTACTATGACATTCTTTCGCTATGTGACCCACTTTACTGCATTTATAACATTTGCAAGAGTCTTTGGCATTTGGGCATTTCGAGGCCAAAAGTCTAACCTCATTACAATGGTAACACCTCACTGGTGTTTTGATTTCTTGTGTGACCACTTGTTCATCCTCCAAGGTACTTGAGCATTTACTCGCTCTATGTCCCACTTGACTGCATTTAAAACATGTACGAACTGTCTGCTTAGTCGGTTCCTAACGAACTTCCCCCTGGTCCTCCTTTTGAGCGGTAAAAAATTGCTGGGAAGCGTACCACAAATTGTTGACCTAAATCCCCCACAGTCTAAGCTCACCTGAAGACTTGGGTAGGCTTACAAAAGAACACTGCTGCCTAATTTTAGGGTTTAGGTTTTCTACATTCAGATTGATAAATTTACCATCTCCCAATGTCACCAATAATGCTTTACAAGCAGCACTAATGTTTTTGTATGTAATCACTAACTTTCCCTTTTTTTTTTTTTTTTGTTGAAATCTGTATATTTTCACTTTAATGAAATCCTGCATTACACATTTTGAACAAAAGACTTCCAACAGTTTCCCCTTCAAAACAGCCCAATTATTTCCTTGTTCAATTGCATCAAGCAGGATCTCTATCACAACTCCCGAGCAATGGGGTATGAGTCCCTGCATCATCTCAAAATCCCCTGTCAGTAAATTACTATGTTGCAAGCAATCAACAGCTTTAACAAATGCGAACAAGTACTTTGTATTACATGAATGTAACTGGGGAACACTTTTTAAAGAAATCAAAATAAAGTTCTTTTTTATAGACATTGATGCATTTGCACTCCCACTTGAGCGTGCCTCATCCCCTTTTAATATTGTCAATAATTATTTATCTTTACGAATTATAGCTACCGTCTTTTCCCGAAGTTTCTCTATACTTTCTGTCTCTGAACGAACTTTTGCTGCCTGCAAATTTGCCACTTATCGTGGTACATCTAATTTATAAATCCATGAAGTCACCATAATGTTAACAAAATGCAATTTTAAACAAACAAACACATACAGTAACATTTAATATATACATTTAAATAGTAGCATCACAAAATTGAACCGAACAGGAATACTATAGTAAATATCGCTAATCAGGTACACCTTTTCTGGCTTAAAACATTAGCCTGCAAAATACAATTTAGAAAGAGTTAATTAGGACAAAATTAAATGTTGGTTTCCCTCAACTCAAATTAAAAATTTTCTTGTTACCAAGAGTGAAATTGAGCAAAAAAACAGTTCACTAGACGCTTATTTATGCACAAAATTATATGCTTCAAGAAAGTACTCTAAAATTGTCTAACATCACAAAGAATACTTTTTCCTGTTATTCCAATTGTTTAACGATATTGACAAATTAGTAAAAAATCTAATGCAGCTGCTGCACAACTGTACTTCTAAAGAAACAGCTACTACCGCCCCACGCACCATAAGATTTTAAACATACCTGGTTCCATCCAAATCGTCAATCAGGACGCCGCCAAAAACAATGTGAAATCGGCACTAAACCTCCACAAAGGGTACCAACATACATCGTCACTGTCTTCTAATCCTCTACCTTCCAGATGAAAGGCAAATCGCTTGCACAATCTTGTATTACAATATTGGATGCAACGTAATAAGTTACGGGTATTGAACCCCAGTCTTAACTTAGACAAAATTGGTCCACCACTTGTGCTACAGTACAGATGTTCTGTCCGATACTCTCTCCTCAGTGAGAAACGCCTAGCAACATTCATATGAAAATCTAAAAGGGCTTTTTTACGCACAAACATTATTGCCCTCTTTTCACCTGGCATACTACAGACGATCATAGTTCATGCGCGAGAAATTAACTGTCTCGATTCAATGTTTAGCAACGATGCACTTATTACTTTAACTTCAATAGCAGACCTTCAATATTAGACTTGCACTGACTACAACACTGTATCGCTGGACGCACAAAGCAAGCCAGCATGTCCGCTGTTAACAGCTGCGTGTTACGTCGGCAACTCCAAGTCATCCGCGCCAATTGGTACTGTGCCCGTCACGTCTCTCCGACAAACACATACGCCGAGCACCGCTAAACACTGACTACCTCTCTCGTGCATGGGCTATCGCAGACACTCCCACCGCCACTGCCTGCGCTGCAAGCTCTCACACAAAGCGCGCCTAGTGGCGAGAGCCCTTACCAAAACTTCTGGTGCACGTTGCACGGGAATCATGGTACATGTTGTCATACACTCACAGGAATTCTGGTACATTACATTTAGGTGCGTACCCACAAAAATGGTAAACGCACTCTACTACAAGAGGAGTCACAGTATACTATGTTGTATCCAGTGGTACATGCTACAGCTAAATTGTTGCTGTCTAAAGTTAAGCTGTTTATAGAGTAGATAGGATTACCCAAGGGTATTTTATCAGATAATGGCAGCCAGTTTACTGGACATACTTGGCAGGAGGGGCTCAAGAAACTTGTATCACACCCACTACAGCATCCGTGCGGCACCTACAGTCCAACCGAGTAGAAAGGAAGATGAAGGTACTGGGAACTATGTTGCGACACACTGCCACAACTCTCAACAGTCTTTGCGAGACAAGATTCCTTTAGTAGAATTTGTAATGAACCATACAGTGCACCTAAGTACAGGATTTACCCCCTACGATGTTCTGACCAGTGAGAAGTCTGATTTGATGATTTTGAGGCTACTCCCAAAACTGACGAAGGTACCAATGTCAGGAGAGTGTGACTAGACTGTTACTAAAGAAGATTTATTGGCTATAGTGAAAAAAGACTGTACAGTTCAGCAGAGTCTAGGAAGAGGCAGCAGAAGCTATCAAAGTTAAATTAATTGAAATTATGTTATTTTGTGTTGAAGAAAACCAGTCATGTGAGCTCTTGTTGGGACCATATCACTAAAAAGCAGTGCCTTATCTATGATGGCCCGTACATTGTAACATCTATTGTGAGGGAGAACTGCTATGAATTGAGTGAAAGGGATGGTAGGACCATGGAAGGCTGAACATTACGCAGTTAAATCCTTTATAAAAGTTCGCAGTCTGTAGTGTGACCAGTTTATTTTGTGTCCATGGAGAGAGGTTTTCCGAGAGCAGTTTAGTGGGATGAGGCTACTTGGTTATTGTCTGGAAAGAACACATTAGTTTTTGATTTTATTGAGTGTTGGCTGCTTATATTATTTGTGGTTGTGATTGGGACCTGTGTTATAGGTGTTTTAATGCAATGTTGCATTTGTCGAGCTGCGTGCCAGGTTATGAATATTTATGTGTTGAGCAGACTAATTTAAAAGGGTTATGTTTACGTAATTTTTCCTGCTCGAGACAGTGTCGTCACCAATAGGATTACACTCATTCAGCAGACCAAAAATTCCGTTAATCCGCTGTGAAGTGAGCTATACAAGTAGATATCTGTTGACAGTAGACGCAGTGCCAAATTTGTATTGTGGGTTATGTTATCACATTAGTGAGGGCTGGTGCGTTGTGAATACCTGTTCCCAAGTTACCATGTGTGGGAATCAGTTTCAGTTTTAAAGAGGCCTACAGGAAGTTAACATGGATATGGTACTTTAACACACAAAATTTTACCACTGAACAGGCTATGCACTTTCTAGCACATAGTTTTAAGGGACCATAAACACTCCTACATTTCTAGACTTACCTGAAAGATTATCCAATGAGTAAGGGATGTTTTTGTTTGATGAAGGGAGCTTTGATTTGGATTTAATTGGTATAAGCCACTTAATTTTCTTCTTAAGGCTATTTCACTCACTCACTAGCACTGTGTACCACTGTTGTATATATTGAGTTGTTGTGGTTTCACTTTGTGTGTTTTTCTTCGTGAAGTATTGTTGGTTTAGTATTTGTGTCCTGTTATAATGTGATTGTTGTCACTTTTCTTCGTAGTTGGTCGTTCTTCAGGGTAGAACATTGTTGTGTCATCTTGATGTAAATGGTTGCTTTAGGACAACGGGGCTACCAAATGCACTCTTCTAACCTCCCATAGATGTTGTCAGCTATTTTCCTGCTGACCTAATATTGTTGAAAGTGCCACCTGACACCTAAGTGAAATATTTAGTTTTATGTCAATACCGACACAAATGTAAATATTATTGATAACCAACTAGTATGAGTCTTGATGTAAGCTAGAGAACTACTTTTTACTTTATTGCTATTAGTGAAGGAATGTTTATGAGCTACAGTGATCATGATTTGTAATTCTTCATTCAACAAGTGCTCAAATACACGGACTTCCAGTGTTTGCCTGTGCAATATACGGCATAGCCACCCTCTGACAGAAGTGACTGAGCTAAGTGCGGGGGGCAGAGTGAGCGGCGCAGTGTTGCGTAACAAGCGCATGCCTAGATCCTCACCCAGAGCGACACTGTGTTGCGTAACAAGTGCATGCCTAGATCCTCACCCTGGCGGTTGGCGAGTGAAGGAGCATCTAGTGTAACAGGGGATAGCGTGGGAACTAATACACAGATAGTGCTTTGCATCTCCGTCAGAATGCGTAACAGTGCAGCTTGCTCTTTCAATTAATTTAATGCAGTAGTGTCCAGCATGATTATTTTCTGTTGAATTCCGTGATAAAACTAGTGTTTTTATAAAAATACTTAGTTATGTTATTTATGCAGACGTTTTACATTGAATTTATTACCGTAAACGTAAATATGGTTTTTTAGTCAATACTGAAAAAAACTCTTTGAGTGCAAAGTATTTTGAGTGAGCAGTAACCTTTTTTTGAACGAGTGCAGCGGTCTACAAGCTACAATGGCCGCCGCATGCATTTAGTATTTTACCGTTGCTGTACAAACTTTTATTTCAGTTTTCATTAAAAATTTTTAAAAATAATTTTTCATTGTAGTTTTCTACATTTTATTTGAGAAGTGGAATAGAGATGGAAAGATAAGAGTACTCAGCGATGTTATCTATCACTTCTCACATGTTGATGGCGCACAGGTGGCCTAACACACCAGGTGCATGCTCGACATGCATCCACTGGAACTGTTTAAAGTTTTTTTTGCCGGATTTTTTTTTCTTTCACGGTTCTGTCTTGCCAGTTGATGTTAATGCAGTATGATGATGATGTTTGCTAACAGACTTTTTTTAAATTATCTTAAATTTCGATGAAACATGCTCGAGGATTTAACTTTATTTGGGGAGAAGAGGAAGTTGAATTTAACGAAACATCAATTTAGAGTAAACATTTTCGCATCTCAAGGCAGTGTGTTAAATCGAGGTTCTACTGTATGCTTAAGTGTCAAGAATTTGTTGAATATCAGTGATACTGATATTAAACTTCAAAATAAAGATGAATATTTGTCGAACCAAATCCTGTCCAGGTAACTCCACGCCATCTCATCGTACTCTAATTTCCCAGCATAATCAGCCTTAAAAGCTATACCCTATTCATCCATTAAATTCTTTTAGTGTGTGAACATTAATATTCTCAGTGGTGTTAGAACCACCCGCAACTACTAGATTAGTATAGTGCATCGCCGACTTGTACTATTGAATGCCAAGCTGCGAAAATAACTTTTTTTTCCTTTAGCTCTAGAACAGTATGGTGTGAATTTCTAAACAGAACTGAAATATCACGTAATAACTATCTCGTCAATTTGCCTAGTTTCAGTTTCAAGTGTAACAATTTTGGACATTTAATGTGCACCCAAACTGTAGTATTTCATTTTTTTTTCCTTTAGTGGTATGACCTCATAAAATATATACTTTTTACTCTATCTTCTTTTGTACAAGATATTACTAATAATTATACGACTACAGAGAACTTATTTCATTGGTATGCTGTGAGAATGCCTTACACAGAGTGTCCAGCAACTATAAAAATTCCGAGAATTATCTGCCCAAGGTGGTGGAACCACTCCAACTATTTTCGCCTCTTCAATCGGCTACGTCCGGACAAACAAGAGTCTGTGCATGCGCCAACCATCAATTTTTATATGTAATTTAATTCTCTGCATATTTGTACCTGTAGATTTTTGTCATTCGGGCATCCTTTCAAGAGTTAATTCTTAATTTATATTTAATTCTATGATGTTTGGAAATAAATTGTAAGCGACTATGCAGTAATGTTTCTGATTTTTAACACAGTAATTATATCAATTACTACTAAAAATTTTTTAGAAAATTAATTTACAATCTTCTGTTATTTATAAATGAAACACAGAAAGTAGTGATTCAGTGAGACTTGAAAATATTTTATTTAAATTTTGTTAAACCTTGAGTTACAACCTTTTGCCAAAACACCAGTGAATTTCAAATTGGGGATAGTTTTTATGTAATCTCAGGTGACTCGAATTACAAAACTATGCCCCAATAAAATCTTCTTGTAAATTTTGTGGTCAAACATTAGACACAATTTGAATCTCATAATAAAAGTCATGGCCAATTGCTCTTCCAGTTCCTGTAATTAGGTATTTTCAAAATTCACAAGTTGGCGGAGAAGGGAGGTTTTCTCAATCACGTGACCAGGTTTTGTTGGTCACCAAGATTGTGATAAATGCATGGATACGGTTGTGGCTTTTAAGATGGCAGGACAGTAAAAAATATCTACCTATTTTTAATATGTTGAGTATTTTCTAAGTTCAATGTCTGAAGCACTTTTTTAAGTCTAATTTTGGAACACAGTGTATTCAGTTTCACTTTGTTTTGGTTTTGGCTAGGTGTACCAACTGTTTAAATTTTTTCACAGCAAATACGATTTTATTCTGCTAACAGCTGTTTATCTTGTTCAAGGCAGGTTAGAGAAGAGTTCTCATGAAGTTGTTCTCTTAAATGAACACAAGTAAATTTTATTCTGGGTGGTGTTTGCACAACTGAAGGTGAAATTTTGTCCTACCCACATTACCCTAGTTCCTTTTTGTAAATGCCAATTGTGTAGAGCGGTGTACTGCTGTCTTTAATGACCTTGCTGTCAACAAGATGTAAAATCTGCTTTCCTTAGTATTTATTAAAACAAATAATAGTTTTTTTTTTTTGTTTCTGTTGGTGATATACATACTTATTTTCATGTCTGATAATGATTTAAAAAATTGTTGTGATATACCACAATGAAGTACTATTTGGTCCCAAGAAAATCAAAAACATGACAAGAAAAAAGTAAAATAAATTAGCAAAGTTTGGCTGTAGTCAGCACGTACATTAACAAAATAAAAATGTGTAGAAATCCCATATTTAATTAGATAAAATCACATAAAAAACTGATGAACAGAAAAACAGGGAAACAAAATATCCACTACAAGATAGCAAGATAACACATAGTGATATCACAGGTATTAAACTACACGACACAACAATGATGTCACTGAAAATCACAGTAGTGTTCCTTGGATGAACTCGTTGCAATATTTCGGGAGTTGTCTTCAGGTTTCAGGATTTTTTTTTCAGTTTTTCAAAAAAAATGTTGTTGTTTTTCTGTTTGTCAGTTGTTTTTAAAACTTGTTTTTTCGTTTATTTCTTTAATTCGACACAATTTTGCAGAGTTTTTTTTTCTCATTTTTATTTTACATATATTAGTACAGTAGAACATGTTTAATTCGAAGCTGAGGGGACCTTTATATAATTTCGAATTATCCAAAAATTCGAATTAACCTCTTAACATACCAATTGTTTTACATATTTTGGTCTCAAAATTTTCAATTTTTTTTTATTATTGAAATTAAAAGTACGTACATGGAATAATTTGTCACATAAATTTAATATTTGTTCATCCAATAAAATAAGAGATATCAAATTGTCAAATAGCACAATTTTAAAACCCCGAATATATTAGTTAATTTTATTCGGGATAGTTATTGAACACTGGGATGCATCTAAAATACAGTGGAGAAGCTTTCAACTTGAATTATAACTATTCAAAAACAGGAAAACCCTATACATAAAATATTATAGTATTATAAGACAATATAAGAAATAGTTTAACCACATAAACCCTGAATATACTCATTCATAACCCCCCGGGTAAGAAAAAATTTAAAATTGTTGCTATACAACATTAGTACTACACATCTAAAACACTACATGTAAGTTACTCATATCAGATACAATTATACAAAACCAACAAGAGTTTGTAGATAAAATAATACAGACATACAAACTCTGAATATACTGATTATAACACCTGTTGCGAAAAAAAAATATACATATAAAATATGTGGCTTTATAGCATTGGTATTGAAAAAATTTTCACTGAAATAACTACACAAATCCAGAAAAACATTTTACATAAAATAATATAGCCATACAACCATTCATAACACTGGGGGTGTAAAAAAAAAAAAAGAAAAAAAAAGTACAGTAGTTATGTTGCAAAAATGATAAGACGTCTAAAACACAGTGAAAAGCTCTTCACTAGAAAACCAAAATACTCAAGTCCAGCAATATCTTGTACACATAATACAATAATCAAATAAGCACTGAATATATTAGGTCATAACACTTGGGGTAAAAAAATATTGTAATTATTTTATGTTGGTAGACAAATAAACACTTCCAAAATACATTTACAATAGTGAAAATGCAATAAAAATTTCAGGCATAAAATATTTGGGACAGTATTACCCCGAATATAAAAAAGTTATCGAATTCAGTTTGGGTTGAAAAGAAAAAATTACAAATGCCTAAAATCCAACAGTTTGACAAATCTGCCCCAGGGTATTTGCGAGCTCTGAGCTAAATGTTTGTCGCAGTGTGAAATGCTTTGAAGCATGGCACAATGCAAAGTGCTACATCACATTCTTCGCACATGTACCTCGATTCCCTTCTGACTTTCTTGCCCTTCTCATCACGAACACGGCTGCACATACCACAAAGTCTTGTG